>SDVV010002114.1:0-23747 GCA_016164225.1 Gammarus roeselii | reverse complement strand
TATATACACTATCAAGCTAAAAAAACAGAAAGGTAGCGTAATCATTGGTCAAAGTGCATGGGTCGCTTCCCGCTTTTCTACGCCGCACTTGCCAGCGATATACAGCTCACCATTGCCCTGTGGCTCACAGGTTGGGACTCGCTGACCAAAGATGCATCATCATTCAATGACTCCAAACTTTAGTGACCCGTGGTCAAATTCTACTCGCTGCACAACTTCTGCTTGGGCAACCTGGTAGGAACAAAACCTCATTCGACGACTCTGGAGATTCAAGCGTTTGTAAGTACTCTGTTACCGTTATTCAGTAAGATAACATATTCAATCGTAGCCTCGGGTCAGGCACGTTCGTGTTGTATTCGGTGAGCGTCAATGGATATTTTACCAGAAAACTATTGAGGTGAAAAAGAAGTTTCAAATTCAAATGCCTCGTTGCATGACTCTCCGCTTCTCTGTTCTACCGACAGTGGCCTACAGTAGATATAAGTACCGCAAGACGCGGATTGTGTCCGGTCTACGGTAGTTTACACCTAACATTTCAGCGATGGGATGAGTTGACCGGAGCTAACGGCGTGAAGGTGGGCGGCGCGAAGGGGCGGAACTAAAGTGGGTGACTCATTCAGACGGTCGGACAGCTTTTCGGATTATTCATAAGGTATGCTAAGAGGTTATTCATGTTAATAGGTTATATAAATAAAAATATTACATATAGATTTACATATTGCCTCCCTTTGATAAACGCATTTCAATGCTAGGCATATCGTATTGCAATTCATTACATGTCATGTTGCATCTATGCATTTCCAATGCTAGTCCTCAGAGTGTTCAGGGGTAATGATAACATACATTCTATAAGATAATTTTATTAATAATAAACTTAACAGTTTGATAATAATTTACGAGCAGTATTAAAGGGTAAAGCCCCACACATATCCTCCTTGCACGAATGTTGATTTCCGGACACGTTTATGATAAATTTTTCAACCTTGGTATCATTTCTACGTCGTTCGCGGTTGATCAATTTACACGTAGAATAGATTCAATTAGTTGTATGTTATTTTCTGCGATTGTATTATCAGTACCCTTGCGCTCTATTATAGTTACTCATACAGTATCTTCTTCTTCTGTTATCTCTGTTAGTGAGCTGTCGGACGCGAGAAAATATGCAAAATAAACAGGTGACTGAAAAATTCTTTCAGAAAGAGAAAGATCCCGTTATGGATTGTTTTCAAGATGCAAACTATTTGCTCAGTGTGAATAGGACTGTCTTTATCAATGGAAGCATTTCGTTATAATTTTTTCGCTATGGAAAAGAAGGTGAGATAGCACTTCTTTGCTAAATCCATGTTTACATCAGTATCATCACCCAAGAGTATAATTGACTCATTCGGATGTTGGTTGGTAGGTTCTTACCGGTTGGATTGGGATACATATTGTGTTTTTATATATATTCTGTTTATGTGAATAGTGTGGTAGGTATATTTTATAACGCGATTTGCAGCCTTAGTGTGCAATCGGCACTGTTTGGTACCTGCCTGATATTGAATTTAGGCGACGTTATGTGTTTTCCATAAATTCATTTTATGTGTATATAATATCTATAGGCATAGTATGGTTCATTAGTTTGGCAGTTGATGGGTTGATGTATATTTTTCTTATGATTCTGTAGTTTCGTTACGAGATATTGTCTTCTCCATAACGCATTATCCAGTTTTGATCTAGATATATTGGTATTCCATTGACGCGGTGCTCCAATAGCAAAAGTACCTGAATGATATGGATTTATTGTAAGTTTTTATATTTGTTATGTATACTGAATTATGATTGGTTGATATATGTTGAATTTGTAGTGTTTTGTGGAATTTTGAATAGTTATCTCAAACAGTTATAGGAGTTTTTAGGATATTTTATGTTTGCATCGTCAATGTAGCACAGTATTTCAGGCATAATTTGTCGGTTATTGTATAATTCATCTTATTTAATAATAACTTGATCGTTTTAGTTTATTTTCATTCAGTTTTGCATGCTTTCCGTACAGTTTCAATCTTCGATGCAAGGTATTGACTATTTTATACAATTATAAGAATATTAGGATATATTACATTTGTATCAGCAATGTAGAACATTATTTCAGGTATAATTTAATAACATGTTGTATATTTTTAGTGTTTTACATATCCTTTTACCTCCTGTTGCATTGTTTGACGTGGATATTATAGATATAGAAGATTCGATTTGTTACAAACTTGGTCATGTTGTTAGTTTATTGTATATTTAGTGTAGCACCATACTTCCTTGTTTAGGAGGAGTTAGAGAGTCCCCTAGGCAAAAAGCTCGTTGTGTTTACGTTTATTTGTATATGTAAAGCAATTTACTAAGATAGATAGCCCAGTGTATTACAATTTTTATTGTTAATTAGAGTAGAGTAGAGAATTGCGTAGTTATATTATTATTGTATGCTTTTTTCCACGATAATCATATGAATGTATGTTTAAGAGGTGTAAATCCGTACTGCATTTTTGTGGATTTTCGTCATTGATCCCTACCAAGTGTTTAGTTTAACGTTTTAGGAGACGATTTACTGGAGGTCCTGGCGTAGAGGAGGTTCACGCTCTTTGGTAGTAATTTGGAGTTCATCCTTGTTCAACGTGATTTTGTAATTTCTTGTGGATGTAAGTTTTAAGTTCCATGGGTTTGTTAGAGAGGTTATGCGACAAGCTGCTGATCGTTGTAGTGATTTACTTAGGTCGTTAGTGAACAGATCCTAGAATTTGATGACCACACTCTATGTGACTCTTGTCAGGCCAATTCTTGACAACTGTACCTATGTATAGATTCTTGGTTATATCCAGGATGTGACTTTGCTCGAAGTTGTTCAAAGATGATGGGCTAAACAGATGTGGGTATGTCCGAGGTATTGTTCAATGACTAGGTGTTACTTCTAAATGTGTTATATATCAGTGGTAGATTGCTGAGATGTGACCTAGTAAAGCTTTGTAGAGTTCGTTGTTATGACACAGTGGGCTTTGATTTGTCCTACTGTAAACATTGTTTCCTAGAAGGTTTAGGAATTTCTTATAGATTTGAACGGATACCGTAATATTATTATTTGTTATGCATGAACTCAGTGTTAAATATCAGATATTTTCGGTGTGGCTGTTAGGTTAGTATACGATCCTACTCATGAACCAGATCACCTCAGGATTTAAAGTACAGGAATATTTATATTTATAATATTTACAAGATCGGTAATGCATATCGGCATCATTGACCATACACCTTCCATATTGGTGCAGGATTTATCATCTGAGGTGGTAGTAAAAACCGAATATCGTACTTTGACCTTAGTTGGGACCCTAACATAGCTATTTTATTGCTGTTATACGCTTTTGAACGGTTTTCATATGAATATAATTGTATTTGATATAAATTCGTCTAATTTCATGGAATGTTGGGTATATAATACGCTTAATTGAATGAAATGCTACAAAATATTCGTATGTTTTACCTCTCGACATTGGATTTGAATCCGGTTCCATGTCGTTTTGGAGAATTTATCTACCGGATTTGTGTAGAGTGTTAGTGTTAAAAATTTTCAATTATTTAATGTAAATCTCAATTATGTTATCCGCTCGCATGTCTTTACTAGATGCTTATTCCCGCTTGTCTTACTTTTATAAATGTTTGTGATCCGTTTGCAGTTTGTACAATTGAAAGCAATTGATTATTTCAGGCTTTGTTATGAAATTGCGTTCCAATTCAGAAAATGTGACTTATCCGAGCATTCACCAGATCCACTGTAGCATTTTTCACTATACGTTTGTGATGTAAAGAGCCGTAAATCTAACCCATCCTAACCTATCCTAACATATTCTAACCAAGGATTATACTTTTTCTCACCCGTGTTCATACATATGTCATGTATTTCTTCATCAATCTAGGCTTTATTCATATCAAATCTATCTACTTGACTATTTAGTTTTTACCAATCTCTACCAGTTTATGTACCTACATTTAATTTTTTTTCCACTTTGCTTGTTACAAGTCCATCAATATCGACTAGTTGCAAGTATTGTAAGGTGATCGCTCGTTATTAGACTGTAGAGTTCAAAACTTTTATGTAAGCTTACCGCATATGTCAGTGTTCATTATGGGTGTTGAAGCGTTAGCATGTTTTTTGTATGGTTTTACCGTTAGAATATGATTTTTCGCTGTAATGTTGGATTTGTTGCTCCTACTATTTTTATCCACTTCAACATTTCATTAGAGATCTATGATGTAAGGTCCGCAGTCAACAAGATCTGGGATATAGATCATGCCTAGGGTACATAATTAGCGAAATACATATCAATATACGACAACAATGATCAAATATCGATGAATGCAAAAAGAATTGCCATACACTTCCAGATGTATTAATACCTAGGCAGCCTAACCAACTTGACCAATAATTATATATTTTCATTCAAGTTTGATGGTTATTTGTGATATTTAGTCATTTTTATATGCGATTTACAAATAACATCACTTCACATGGATCAATTTTGCATAGCTTGTTTCATATCACACATCATGCACACACATACATACATTTATACGTACATACAGGGTCGGTGCCGGCATATGCCAGCATAATTCAGGCGTATACAGAGTGGTGCCGGGCTATGCCGGCATAATGTTGGCGTATACTAGGCTGGTGCCAAGGTTGAAAAATTCATCATGAACGTGTCTGGTAATCAACATTGTGCAAGAAGGATATGTGTGGGGTTTTAATTTTTAATACCGCTTGTAAATTATTATGAAACTGTTAGATTTATTCTCGATAAAATTATTTTAAAAATGTATGTTATCATTACCCCTAAACACTCAGAGGACTAGCATTGAAAGGCATATATACAACATGACATGTAATGATTTGCAATACCGTATGCCTAGCATTGAAATGTAAATACCAAAGCTAGCCAACATATAAATATATATGTGAATGTTCTATTTATAGAACCTATTAACATATATAACCTATTAACATACCTTATGAATATTCTGAAAAGCTGTCCGTCCATCTGAATGAGTCACCCACCTATGTTCCGCCCCCTTCGCGCCGCCCACATTCAGGTCGTTGACTCCGGTCATCCCATCCCATCGCTGAAATGTCATGTGCAAACTCACGTAGACCGGTAAAATGCTACTGGACGTCTGTTCGTTCAGTAGCAGCCGACGTTGGGTGGGTTTGTCTGATTAGGCTCGACCTTTGCTTAGTTAGTCGTAAAATGAGGGACTTCCTTTGACGAAAGAGTGTTGGAAGTACACTTTTGTTGCCCTTCCAATAGCTGAGACTGAATTTATAAGATTTTCTGCTTGTTGAAAGGTAATTAGAATGACCTTGATTGTTACCACGGGCCTAAACAGGATTTCCTCCATTCTTCATCTTCACTCTGTGAACAGCTGGCTGTTCCCAGAGTGGGAACCATGGAATGCAGTCTTGATAGCGTTCGCTCGGCAAATAAAATTAGTCAAATGCGATTAACTGGACTGATAGAGTTGTGTTCATGCGAATGATAACTACAAAGACACCAAGATTGTTCCATGTAACACACAAAAATACTGTCAAATATAATTGATATGAGACCGTGATTGTATTCATGCAACACTAACAACGTTTCAATGATTCCATTCGAGGGCTTAACCGTATTCCCTCATACCGACGAATGTACGTTTTTCCTCTGTGTTTGGCGGTCAACCATGATTGAGTTGCTTGAACAGACTCTCTGATGAGGCACAGCAGTCTGATGTTGTGACCCCATCAGCTTCATTAGGAAAGGGGTATGAAGAGGATGTAAGAAATAGGAAACTGGCAAGCAAAAGAGGGCTTATAAAGGCTGAGGAGGGTGATGTGAGTGTGACAAATGAGGCCATTTGCATTATTCTGGGATGGAGGGGCAGGTAGCCCCGTAGGATTGGGTGGTAAGAGATGGGGTGCTGAGAAAAAAATATTTAGCTGTTATTGCCATGTGGTTGAAAGGATGACTCGATTATGATATTTTATGACTCTAAGGGGGTGATGAGATAATACCCTCGGACTAATTAGGAAGATGTCAGGGAAGGAGTGGGCGTGGCCCATATGATACAATCACGCACGGTATTCATTACTTACTGGACTGAGTAAAGGGTTCGCTGGGCTGTTCTAACATTCAAAAGCACCCATAGACAAAAAGGTTTCCTCTACATTAGTATATCAATTGTAAACCCTATCCCAACACTGAACCCTATCTTACACGGCCTGTACATACAAGCACATCCCACGGCCTAGAGAGCCGATGGTTTCCTGCGTTATCAGGCAATGGCCTCAATCACACAAGATGAATATGTATTTTTTCATCTATACCATAGTCTACATCAGGATATTACCCAGCATTAAACAACGTATCAATGTTATGCTAACAAGTTTAATGTGGTTATAATTTAAGGTTACAATGGAGTTTACTAAACGTCCCTCAAATGACGGGTGTGCCATAGGAGCAATGGATGCCTCTACGACATTCTGAACAGCACTGGGAGTGTGTTGGAAGCCTCTCTATCACAACACTGTAGCTTCACCCCACCCACGCCCTCCCGCGGACTGAATTATTTATACACTGTTTACGGAACTCGTCCATAGTTACAAAATAATATCATTTATATGTTGTTTCTTTATTTTTAATCAGGTGGAATTTTTTTTTTAGGATTACGTGGATGAAACCTTATCAGTTCACAGTGCAAAAGAAGTTATAAATGAGTTATTCAGCGGTGACCTTCGATAGCCTACGCTGCGGGTGACAATGCTGTACTAACAAAAAAAACGATTATTTTCTCGTGCAATTTTACCTAAGCGCACTCTTTACCTTTCCTGCTCACTGGAATTCATTGTGCTAGAAAGGAAATAGATTGAAGGTAAAAAGTTCACGGAGATATCGAACGGGAGGATATTTAATCACAGCAATGTCATGTCGATTTATGTATCGAAGTGAATCGCAATGTTTATACATGTGAACTCGGCGAGTGCTTCAAAATTAAAATTACAGGTAAAATATTCACGGTTCCCAATTGTTTAGTATGGCCCCCGACGCTAATTATTTCGTCCCATGAGCTCTACCATTGATGGCTTATGATTTTTCCAATTTGAGGTTCGTACAACTGTACACTTATCCGATCTTCCACTGGACTGTTTTTTTTATGAATTAGAAGCGAGTAGATAAATGACTGTTGCAATGGCAAGCGACTTCAATAGAGCTTCATATACTATTTTCTGCACAAGAGGGCGAAAGTGAGATTAAATAGGCGCTCACCACCATGGGTAGCCGCTCGTAGCTCTGTGAGCCTCGGACCGATAGTGATGGACGGGTATAATGGACTCCTTGTGTTTATATAAATCAATAACCATATGAAATTTATTGAAAGGTACTTTAGAATTCTATTGGCCTTAGACCAAACAATTCAATTATTCTGAAAAGTAGTGCAATTGAGATGGGGACGCAAAAATCCTAAATGTTCTTCGACATTTGATACGAGAGTAAGTACCGAGCAGGAAAGGTTGGGTTATTAGTAATTTCCTTATATAATCGGTGTCACCAGTATGATATTTTAAAACGTATACAAATGTTTTTTTAAATTCAATTCACCATCATGACCCTACCACCCTGATTTGAATAATTTCATCATCATGTCCCTACTACCCTGATGTAAATTCCGTTGACCATCATGTCCCTACCACCCTGATGTAAAATAAATTCACAATCAGGACCCTACCCTCCTGATGTTGATTCCGTTTGTCGTAATGACCCTATACCATCATGATGCTTGAATTTTTATAGTTTTTATGATTTGTTTGTCATCCTGCACTTTTCTGTCCTATTGATATTTCCGTTAAGATGAAACACCACATCCCTTTTTGAGTTCCAGTTTCCCCTTACCCAAACTAAAATATACCTTATAACAAAACTTCCACACAGGAGATGATTGAACAATGGTTGATCTGAGCCCGCCTCTTACCTTTGGAAATGACAGAGCAGAGGCAGGGGGTGATCTCCCGGGCCGGGGGGCACACTTTCACTTTGGGGCTGTCGCCTCCAAGCGAAAAGCCTGACTGTCTGTTGTTGCCTGCTCCTGCCATGCTGTCTCCAGCCAGCATTCCCAGCAGCACCGCCAGCAGCAGCAACCTCGCGGTGGGCAGGAGCCAGCCTGACAGTCCTATGCGAGACGGCTGCCGTCTGCCGACAAGACTTCTGTTTCCGCGATTTCTGTCCATGGATGAGGCTGCTAACGATAGCGAGGGATACAACGAGCCCTCACACGTTGTGTCGCTTGTGTGAGGAGAAAATGTTGCAACAGTTTCCTTGATGGTGAACATGGAGTTGGAAACACTAGCTTGACAGCTAGCAGTTTTGGTTTCTCTTCTGCAGTCCCTGACACCCATGTTGGCGTGAGTTATGATTTTATCCTATTAATCAAGTATTTGCTTATCCCGATGATTTAGCGTATACGAACACGAAACTAAAGCCGCAATGTGTCAGACGTTCATCTTCAGACCCTGCGAAAGAAAAAAATTACAATTAATTTTACAAGTGGATATCTAACGCTAGATGTAGATAAATATAGAACATTAATCCTTTCCATTACATCATGCATTGAATTTCACTTGATAGAGTTTTTTGACCGAAATCCTACTGAGTTCGAGCGATTGGAAACACGATCAGTTCAGATGTTGTCAATCTAAGGTCGTGACGGATGACCGAGATACTTTCGTTAACAATGCACGACTAACAAAAATCAAGCCTTTTCCGCAATTTGAGTGGAAATAAAATGGGATTTTAGGTCATAATGTAGAAATCCTCCTGAGACACAAATTCGTTTTCAAGTTTCATTGTTATAATAAGTAATCCAATTGGTGTTTTCATTGGAGAATGTCGTTAGCAAACTTCTCCCGCTACTGGGAGCTGGCAGCTAAAGTGAGTGTCATAACCAGCCCAGGTCTACATGCAGTGTAGACCAGAGTTCGTCAACGTTTGGGAAGCACATAATTGGACGGCTGATGTGTATAGTTGGTAAGCTCCTATAAGTCGTGAGTCCTGCTGACATATGTCCTGACATGAATGCCTTCAACTGAGTATTGTAGTTACCGTATTCTACAGTTATGACCACCAATTAGTGCCCAAGTGACGTACCTCATCATATCATGTTGATTTCCCTCTCGACTTTAAGCTGCCGAACACTGAATTATTTCCACTTCGACAATTATCGTCTGCAAACTAAGTCTCTGGCAGTTGTTTCTCTTCATCAAAACAAGTTCTCAACGTTGTTTAATCTATCGCAAGATTAACTTACTTTTCGTCTGCTGACCGAGCAATTTAGTAGTTTTTGTCATCGTCATCCCTCAATATTCCAAAAGAAACATGTGGTGTGAGGACATACACATTTACAGAAAAACGATGCATAACATTTTGATGGGTGACATTTCCCAAAGCTCAGTCTTTCCTCTTGCAAGTGCCTCGGTTGAATGACTCCCCGTCAGACATGAAATATGTAGAAACATTTGTTGACTTAAGTGTTGAACGATTGATACGCAGATACCGCCACTAATCCGAATTTCCCAGAAAGGGCAAGGGGTATCTCACACTCTTCTCATTCACTCACACGTATTTTAACATCGCTCTTTGGCGTTGAATGGTCCCCAGGTGACCCCGCAACACACAATTCACGCCAGTAGTGAGGACCGAGATCAATGTCAGCAGCAGGGCCCTACAGTTGACTGGTGTACCCCTGTGGTGATATAGCAACCGGTATCTCCCCCACCCAAGTGCGGGACCGCACATCAGGGCAGTAAAAACCTTGACCATTCATGACCCTTCTCCACTCACGCTGATCCGTTGCACACTCTATCGCTACCTCCACACTAATGTGTCTCCTTCTTTGATATGAACAGAAGAAGGATACATACCCTTAGCCCAACCTTCGAACATGTCCCTTTTCCTTTGAATTTCATGGATAATCTGTAAAGTCTTCATTGGCTGGTTTAGTTCCAAGTTGCTTTTAATCTGGAACATTGTCAAAAAATGCTAGAATCCATATTGCACAAAAAAATAAATTTGGAGTGAAAAAGTGAATTCATCTTATCGAAAAACGTCTACTGATAACCAAGTATATTTCACTGCTGTCCACTTTCTTGCTATGCAAAGTTCCTGTGAACTTGGGAGAACTGTATTTTTTTCATCAATTCGATTTACTGCGAATCGTTCACATGTTCCCTTTGAAGGTACGACTTCTTATGTTGGAGTGATAGTTCCCTTGGAGATTGTTGTTCAATGCAAGACTTTTTGTCCTCCGCACACCTTCTGTCGTATGCCTGTGATCGCTCGATCTTTTGCTTGTGGCCAGCATTTAAGTATAGGCTCTTTGAAATTTACGTGCGCCAACTAATCAAAGCCGCGTCGATGTTTACGTTCAGTTCAGTTAAGTAATTAGGAAAGTTGGATGGGGCTGAACAAGATATTAACCCATTAACTTTCGAGAAATTGGGGAAAGAAGCGATTCCAAAACAGGGGAAGGAGAAAGAGCAGAAAGGGGGATTGGAAACAATATTAAATCACTCGACTCAAGGCAACAATTGAGAAGGAAAGGAAATACAACGACTAACAATTTGAAGAGGTTCTGAATATCATTTCGTACTTGCTAACTTGGTTTGGTTACTTCCAAAATTGTTGCAACTGCAGATTTGATTTTTTTTGAAATATTATTGGAGAATACTTGGTCATTTATGGACTATTTTTTCGTCATTTTTGCATGTGTAGCAACATTTGCTTTGGACAATATTAAAGTCCCGCGTAGTCAATGATGCATCGCATGCATTACAAGACCTGATAATCTCCTTGCCTCGCCATTTAAAAGTGTTAGATGACAACATTTGGACATAAAGATGGATGTCATGCGATGGTGATGGTATCTGTGCTGAAGTTTTGCCTGGCAGGTGTGTGTAGTATTAATCATCGTTGCCCATGACGTAAAAATAATCAGAAATTTCTAATTATTTTAGACGAGCATTCTTGGATCAAATACAGTACAATCTGTTAGGGTTTAATAGTAAACGGAAATGAAATTCGTAATTTTCTGTACTACAGACTAATTATTATTATTATTGATTGAGTTGTCGTGTTCAAATTTTTCCAGTCTCTAATTACTTAATTGAACAGAACCTGACCTTATTTCCTGAATATTTCTGGCCCATTCCCCATCCCAATACACTCCTGGCGGTCATACTTGCTTGATCGCCCTCCAGCTTCCCGGCCCCCTTCCGCACCTGTTGCCGCTGTTTGCTGAGTCATCCATCAACGTCATCAAGCGCTTATCGGGCCACCAGTCAACCCCTTAATAATCAGCGCCCCAAACTGCCAAATCTCAACCTTCGCCCGCCTTAGATGGCAAATCACTTCCTTTGTTCGCCATGGCGGGCTGACGGGCAGCAGCGGGAAAGGTATGGGACGCTAACGCCTATGAACGGCATCCAATAATATATGAACAGCTCAGAACAGAGGTTCTGATCTGGACGGGATAGGAATAACGTTCACCTATTCAGAATAATCAACAACATTTTGTCAGGTGGTATGTGGAATTTGAATAGAACCATTGATAGACTCTTTGATGAAGGAAACAATATGGGTTCATCAAAACGCAATTCAGATAATATTTGTTTCTAAAGGTTTCTCAGTGGGTTTAAATGTGTTGGTTTATTACGACTTTATCTGGCAACTCCTCACTGCATTGGATTTCCCTCCAATCACCTGCGACTACATATGCTGATCATTCTATATAATATTAGGAAATAAAATTTAAAATAATGGTAAGGTAATATACTACGAGTAATATTCTTCCTGCAATGACTCATTTAAATTCACTTTTGCTTTCTCAAGAGCATTTATCACGTGATCAAAAATTTTGTCACTAGTGTAAAATTGTTATTTCCAAATATAATTGACCTCGTCAAGTGTAATCCAAAGTCCTGTCAGCTTTCCCAGATCAGTCTGCATTGTTAAAACAGCCACGTTTAAACGTCCCGAACTGCTAGAGGGTGATACCAATGAACAAGTTATCTAGTCAGCAAGTGATGAAAATTTTAGATAAAAAAATTGTAGTCAATGGCCAATGAGCTAGTAGTGGCTTCCCAGAAGTTTGATCTTATTGACGTGCGGTTGTACGGCACAAGAATTCCCGGCCCATTTTGAGAGTCAACAGTTAAGCCAGATCGATTGCTCCTATGTTGTATTCTCTAGATTCTTCAGGACGAACAGAGCTCAGAGACAATAACGAAAATATGCGTCATCAATTTTATTTTACGTCTTCAGCAGAATAACTTGTCCGGGGTGTTGTATTAGGAGAATGCAATTTTATTGAAAGTAATCCCTCAAAAAAAAAGAGGAAGATCAAGTTTCATGTATATTCAGTTTATTTTAAATAGATCTTGTAATTTGATTGTAAAATCTTTATTATTTATGAAACTTGAAACGTACAAATAAAGTCAATCAAAAATTCAACTTTCTACATGTTGCATTGAACTAACTAACTTTCTTTCATTAGTCGAATCTATGACAGCTGTTGTAATGCAAAAGTTGTCCAATCGAACGGTACACGAGCGTGGCGGATGGCCGTGTTATGGACGGCCCTACCTGGCCGTCGAATATCGGAACGGTGTTGCCTTTCTCAATCCTACGAACAGCCGGCACCCTCTATGAAGCAGGAATTGAATAATTATGGTATGTAATGAAAGGTAATCACATGGCATGCACATCAAGGAATACTTTGTTTGTTTGCAGCTTGACGAAACGGTTCTCCACAGGATAAGTTGTTCTCTCCTCTATTTAGTTCCTACAGACCCATAGCACTCTTGCTCCAGGGCCAGAATGTCCAGCTCACTGTGGGATAATCCATTATTTAATTGGTTTAAGAGCCAAGTTCTGCATGGCACGCAGCAATAAGGAGCCATGACACAAGTTTGGAGTACCACAGATACTACGTCTCAAAAGCCTAATGCCAGACTTTACATTATATGTCCCGAGTCGTGAAATGATGAATGGCGGCTGTCACGAAGGTGTCACTAAAGGGTCACGAAGGTGACAGCACTCTCTGTGTATCACGGTAGAAGACAATAATATATGGAGTTTAACATAATTGATAGAATTCGTTACATCAAAATGAAAGGTTCACATTATCGGCGAGGAATAAAATAGTCATGAACACCGGACTTGACTTATATACACTTTCTCCGTGTCAAAAAAAATAGTATCACTCTGCATCATACTTTGCTCGATTCACAAGCCAAGGATGGCCGTGACTAGGGGTCTGGCACTAAGCACAGATTTCATAGATGAAAATACCATCCAAACAGTTTTAAATCAATGACAATGGTTTGTATATATGGCCAGTGAATTCATCATTGGAAAAACTCCAGTCCTCTCAAAGATACGATCCCTCGTCGCAGGAATACGAATCCAGCACTTTACCCACTGAGCCATCCAGCACAACAAAACTTGCGATTCAAGCTTTCGTGGGTATTGTACTGCTTAGAGTCGACTACTAATCCCTCTGTTTTATCACTGTTATAGCACAATAACCGTCCTCAAAATTGTTTGAGAGAATATACCAACAATAACGTTGGGAGACTCATGTATATGGGCAGCGAATTCATCATTGGAAAAACTCCAACTTGAATCACAACTTATGTTGTGCTGGATGACTCAGTGGGTGAAGTGATGGACTCGTATTCTTGCGACGCAGGATTGTTTCTTGACGAGGACTGGAGTTTTTTCAATGATTAATTCACAGTCCATTTACATAAGTCTTCCAACGTTATTGTTGGTATATTCTCTCTAAAATGGTGTGTATGTCTTAAAATGATGCCATCAGGCTGGTGGGCCTGCCATCGACGCGGAACAACTTCAGTGTAATGGGAATAGATTCTCTGCATGCCACGCATTTGAGACTTCGTGGAATGTGACTGGCTTCCTAGAACATCAGGAACACAGTCCAAACAGAGCCACTGCTACGTCGATAACTCGGTCACCTGATGACCATCCAATAATAGTCACTCCCCGAAAAGTGTTGGTTGTGCCTAGTGCTGCAGCGACTTACTACGTTCAGAATTACCTCGGCCTCGTAAGCAGAGTAATGGTGAAGGTGATGAGGGCTCTCAGACCGGGTGATGGAAGGTTTTCCAGTTGGTAATAGTGAACTTCCGTTTAATGTCTGGATACGGAATGGATTTCAGTAGCTGCCAGTACAGTTTGTTTAAGTCAACGATGAAGAATAAATTTGGTCCAGTTCCTAAAAAAATATTTATTCCAGTAACTGACTATTGATTGAATTTCATACAAATGTCAATTGACTTGACATTGTGATAAGTCTAAAATCTATTCAATGCTGACAATTATCATACTCAAAAGGCAGTAAACTTTGGGATTGCTCTAACGACTTTTTTTTCAAATGACTTTTTTTTATATTGGCTTGTTTGATACAATGATTGCATTTTATGATCCCATGACTATTGCTTGACAGCTAAGCTACTCGGACAAACACTCAGTGTCTATTCATTTCTTTAGGATGTTCTGATCAAATCTTCATGAAAATACAGAAAAAAATATGTTGATTCTTTCCGTCTCGACTTGTGTTCGATTTTATGTCCATATCATGGCAATCATTTTCGTTCGTTCACTCCTCTTCCATTCCCCTTAGGGTATGCTGATGTGGTCATGTGTTCTCCTAATTCGCTTGGAAATAGTATCCAGAAAAAGGAATCATTGATTGTTGTGTCTCCGCCTCTACTCAGCATTTTTCTGGGATTAGAGCTTTACATATTCGCTCAAATGCAATGAATTTCCGACACTAAAAAATTGTATTGGATGCAAACAAAATATGAAATTATCTTTCCCATAAAGAGATAAGGGATATAGAAAAGGCTGAAGAAGGCTCAATGGTTGTTATCGATACATTTTATAGTTATTTGATTGTTGAATGAACTTATTTTAGGCTAGGTGTATTTGCAATGAATCAGAAAGTAATGAGCGGCGGGTGATGCGCGTGGTCAAATGCATTAAAGAAACTGTATATCATATCACTGTTTTTTTCATTGACTCATCTAATATTTTGTAGTGTTTAAATTAGGGAGAACAAACTATTCGAAATATTTTAAGTTTATCTTGAGCTCACTTAGCCGCATCTCTTTCTTCTTACTAGACCTCACGGTATGTTGTAGGTTGTCGGTTCGAGCCTATCTCACCCGAGTGAGATATTTTAGTTATTTAATGGTCTAATACCAGGCTGTATAGCAGCTTCGAGAACTACCTACGGGCGTAAGCTTGGGGGATTGTCTTCCAGCAAACTACTGTAAGCATAACCGGAACCATTATTGGGATGGACTTGGGTGTATCTGAACCATTGAATCAGTTGATGACAATTATTAAAATTGGATGAATCGCTAGGTAGAAGAACTTGCAGTAATTATTAACAAGACCTATGAAATTGATAGGATGAGAAACACATTACGCAGTAAAACTCTAGCTTCTCACAGTTCTGATCTCTCTCATTGCCTTCTCGGTACTCCAGCCAGGTTCAGTCTCATTTCGGCAGGTGTCGAGCCACGGCCAAACCCCTGAAAAACTGACCAGTCTCTCTTTTTTCTGTCGGAAATATAACTAAAACCCTGCCTAGCAACATAGCGCAAACGCTCGTGCCAACAAGTTTGCATTTCCGATGTTAACTTTTTTTTCAAAGCTACCAGCTTCTGTTGGAATAAGTCGAAGCAGTGGCCGGTGCATTAGTTGCCTGTGAATGGGCGGCAGGGCGCGCTTTATAGGCGGCAACTTTGGTAATTAGGACAGTTAATTTGGACTGTGAATAGGGAAGCAATTAAGGGCAGAGCGACGAAACGTGCAAGAAGAGTGAGCGAGAAGCAGTCGACGAGTGTGGGGAGGAACAGACGAAAGGTATGACATGGGACAGCCGACGAGTATGGCATGGAACAGCCGACGAGTATGGCTTGGAACAGCCGACTAGTATGACGAAGAGCACCCGATGAGATGTCTGAGAGCTCCCGTTAAGGATAAAAATGAACAGCTGACGAGGATGCGGAGGAACAGCCGATGGGCATGTCGAGGGGTACCCGCTGAGGATGGCAAGAAGCGTGTAACAAGGATGGCGAGGATCAGCCGACTAAGGATGGCGAGGAACCGCCGGTGAGGATGGCGAGGAACAGCCGACGAGGAGGGCGAGAAACAGCCAACAAGGAGAGCTAGGAACAGCCGACGATGAGGGCGAGGAACAGCCAACTAGTTTGGCTGGAAGTCGGTGATTTAATTGATGCAGCCGGTAACTCTTGTCAAGACAATCTGATGACACAAAATGAAATATCCGGAAACCCTGGCCAAGCGTTCTTGCCCAATATGATGACGCATTCATACGTGTGTTCAATGTTAACTCTATCATTCAATTATACATACTTTATACAATAAATTCTAGCATTCAGCTACGTCGGAATGGATCTGTTATAAGGCTTATAAATTCTTAAAAATTGCTACAAATTCCGCTGTGTTCAATTTCTTTTGCTAAGATTGTAAGGTTGTTGTTGCAGTATTCATTAGTAAAGTATTTCATCTTATGAAACGACGGGCGGAAATAAACTGAAAACTTCTCCAATTGATGCCACGAGAAAAATCCCCTGAGATGTTTTAATTCAACCTTCCTGGAACTGTTGAATATTCCGATGAAATTGAGAGGAGCATTTTTGAAAGCATGATAGGAATAGGAGTGAGAAGTGCTAGTGTGGAAAGAAACATTGATGTTCGCAGAGGCTAGCGGTTGAGAGATTTTCTGAATAAATTTCAAATGATGAAAACTAATTTAACAAGTTATAAGTGTATATGACTCAAACTACGACTGTACATGACTATCTCCTGTAAAATGGAGAAGTCGAAGGCAATCTGATAAACAGATGAGAACTCTTCTAACAGGTGAGTTTTAGATAAAACGAATTTTACTAGTATATGAGCATACCATATTCAATTAGAGGCTTTGAAGAAGATAAAATCTATTATCCTGGGTTAAAAATATCTGCTTTGTCACCGGTAGAAGTAAAAAGAATATCGGTTCGTTGGCAGGTTTTGTATTTAGTCAGTTTGTGGTGGATTTCACTAAGAAAGCTTTTTCACTGGGTTCGAAAATGCTCTGCAAAGACCTTCTGCCCACTCTGCGCCAGTGGATCCTCTTGCCAGACGCAAAGAAACTGCACGATGATAAATCATTAATTAGTTGGTCCGTACTTTTTCAATAGTTTTAAGATGTCTTGTCTCAATGAGCACTTCGCTTGCAGCCCGACACTCCATGAAGCTTACACTGTTTCCAATTACCAAGATTGCTGAACGACATATATACTATTCGGTGAAATAGAATCAGCTGAACTCTAATGAATTAAACGCTCTGGCTACGAGGTTGTTGTATGCGAATCAATACCAGGGTTAGCATAGAACTTAGTAACAGCTGCAATCTACGTTAATCCTGAGTGATTCCATCCTAGTTCCATGTTCATGAATAACAAAATAGCTTACGATTTGGGAACAAATCACACTGAAGTCTACGGTCATTACAACCAGTGTTACATTAACTTTCTTCACAGCAGTCGAAGCATAATAACCAGTGTTACACTAATTTTCTTCACAGCAGTCGAAGTTCATAACAACCAATGTTACACTACCTTTCTTTACAGCCGTCTAAGCATAACAACCATTGTTACACAACCTTTCTTCACAGCAATTGAAGTATAACAACCAGTGTTACACAACCTTTCTTCACAGCCGTCGAAGTTCATAACAGCCAGTGTTAAACTATCTTTCTTCACAGCAGTCGAAGCATAACAACCAGGGTTACCTTACCTTTCTTAACAGCAGCCGACGCATAGCAACCAGTGTTACACTACCTTTCTTCACAGCCGTCGATGTTCATAACAACCAGTGTTACACTACCTTTCTTCACAGCAGTCGATGCATAACAACTAGTGTTACACTACCTTTCTTCACAGCAGTCGATGCATAACAACCAGTGTTACACTACCTTTCTTCACAGCAGTCGAAGATTGTAACAAAAGATAAAACAATAAACGTAGAGCGTGAATAATTAGTTTTTTAGCTAGGTGATATAAACAATTGTTTTGAACGGTTCTGTCATCGTAGTTATTTTATTTCATTTAGGTACGCTTTCTCTCTCGCCATGAAAGGGTACGCGTCCCTTCCCTCACTGCCATTGCAACGCTTGACAACGTCTTTGCCAGAGACCCCTCGTCAAAATCACCATTTGCCGAAACTATCGTGCCATACCCTCTGTCCTTTCAATTTCTTTTGTTACCTCTAACCCTAGTCTGACACCCTACTCTCAACATTTTTGTCACTGCTGTCCAACTGCAACTAATACAATAGACTTAATGGGAACCTATGCGTTACTACTGTGTACGAGTCTCTATTGACAGATCCTTTCTCACTGCCTTTCCGTCACAACTGTCGACTTTTCACAACTATCCAACTGTCACTAACGTAACGGCCTTCTTCCCAACTCTTCCGTCACTACTTTCTACCTGTAACTAATGCCAGAGCTTTAATTCTAAAATTTCCGCTACAGATGTCTAACTGTCACTAATGTGATTGACTTACTCTTAACCCATCCATCACACTTGTCTATCCGACTCTAATGAAGCAACATTACACTCAGCTCTTCGGGCATTACTTTCCATCCGATACTATTCTAACGGACTGACAATATAACCATCACTGATGCAACAGCCTTACCCTCATCCTTCTATACTATAGTTAACCTGTCACTAAAGTAATAGCCCAACTATCACCCCTACGTCCCAGCTGTCCTCCTGTCACTAATGCAATAGTACAACCATCATCTCTTAGGTCACAACTGTCCCTTGTCACTGATGCAATAGCCCTACTATCATCCCCTACGTCTCGACTTGTGTCACTTCTGCCCACCTGTCCCTGGTGTTTTAGTCATACAGTCGACCCATCTGTCCCTACTGTCAACGGGACCATAATGAAACCACCTGTCCCTAAAATATCAGTCTTACCACCAACCCATCCCTTACTGCTGTCAGCCTGTCCTCAATGTAACAGCCGTGCATAAGCCTTCCGTTACTTTTGTCAATGTGACTCTACAGTAACAGCTACGCTTTCATCCCTTTCACAGCCATGGTCGGTGTCCTAATGTCGACATCAATTAAGTCTATCCACTATTCGTGGCCTCGGATTCCAATCCCCTTCGGCCGTCGTGTGCCAGCGTAATGAGAGACTTTCATCGCATTAACTTACTGATAATGCCCAAACGAGACTTGACTGTCGCATTAACAGAATGCTAATGCGCAAATAACATCTGTTTTTATCATTAGGGAGGTACTGATGTTCACAAGTGGCACGGCATTACGCTGATGGACGAGGGCCTGACGAGGATCTGACGAGAGCGTAATGGTGGAAGGAGATGAAACGGAGGGGGAGGGGGGGAGGTTTTTGGGGAACATGCTAGAAAAATTACCAAATTATGAGTTCATTCCATGAGCTAAAATTGAATATTAATGCTCAGGTTCGAAGCGAGCGTCAAACGCCGATTATTTGACTTGTACAGGGATAAATATACACAAGGTCCTATTTAGACCCTCATAACTCAAATACTAGCTAATAGGTGTTAAACCATAGGACTGACAGCAATGTGATCAGCAAATGAAAAGCAACCGGCACCCTACTTAGCCTAAACAATATGGTTTTAGGGTGCTCAAAACATGCATAATCTGAAGAAAGCATCGTTAGTTTGAACTAAATAATTCCAGAAAATCACTCAAGAAGTGTTACAAAATTGGCTGATAAGGTAGGGTCAGGCTCATTCTGAAGATTGATCTTGAACTAAAACCTTTTATACTGCAAATTTCACAGCAGCTTTTGAACAATGACAATGAAAACGTATTACTGTTTTGTCAACGGATAAATGAATTGCCAGAAGAAGTTCAATTGTATGCAAGCCCTTGTATTATCCGCGATGGGAGTCACGTTCATTAAAATGACTTTATTAATGGGGTGAAATTCCATTATTTGATCTCTCTAGAGCCTGTAGAGGCGTTGCAGAAGCCTTTGCACTCACCAAAGGCGACAGTTTGATGGGGCATAAATTCACATAAAGTAGACGCGCCATTGTATTTTTAAGATGATGATGTAGGAAACGTACGCGATGGGAGCACCAGAGCATATATTTAAATGCTAGATATAGTATTGCCTGTCGATATTCATCCTGATGTTTGGTTTCAGCATAATGGTGCAACTGTAAACACATCTTTGCCTACAATGACATGGCTGAGAAACCGCTTCAGAACCAACATCATTCCACACTGAGCTGACTTTTCGTAGTCAGCTTGGTCTCCTAATTTTTACCTTTCTGGATTATTCTATGTGGGGTCATGCCAACCAATTGGTCTGCAAAGCCAATTCGCTTACTATCAGTGCCCTTGAGCTAGTTATCTGGGAAGTAATCTATCTCTTTCATCGACAAAGACGTTCTTGATATAGTAATCTCAAATATCCAAAACGGGCTGACCGTTTCATTCCGCAGCAGGATGAACATCTCCAGCACTTGGTAGGAACCAAATAAAAGTTCAGAACATATTATTTTATTGGGCTTTGAATCATTTATCTACCTCATTAGTTTTTATGTTATAGACGTTTACTTTATACCAGTTTTGCTTGCGTCGGAAACAGCAATATGTGGATTGTCTATGCTTCGCTGAAATTCAAACAGAGCGTCGGAATTAGCACCGAAGGATACATTGAATGCTCTATGTCCTTGGACTTGGTTGGTATCAGAACCCTAACTGTCTACATTTGTTGCAATGATGACTTCAGATAAATCATACACATATGTCTCCTTCACGATACAGAAGGCTATGTCGACTCTGACTGATCCTGCTTTCCGAGTGGGTACTACTGGATCCAACAAGCCATCACATTTTTCGCTGTTTCCTTCACGAGTCACGCACGTGGCTGTCCGAACCTGAAATCATTATTCCTCACCAGTCGAAATTGATCCGTCCCTCTGAAGGCCACTGTCCGATTTATATTGCATGAAACAAACCGGCCTGGAATTGAATTTACCTTTGGAATTGCGTTTATCGCCGACGTGACCCCTCTCGGATCAATGATAGGGACGCCGGCGTCGATGTGACCCCGCTCGGATCAATGATAGGGATGTGAGCGTCGATGTGACCCAACTCGGATCACGCCGGCGTGACCCCGCTCGGATCAGTGATAGGGAAGTGGGCCTCGATGTGACCCTACTCGGATCAATGATAGGGACACCGGCGTCGACGTGACCCCCTTGGATCAATGATAGTTATCGGGCGTCGACGTAACCCCGCTCGGACAAATGCTAGAGAAGTGGCGCATGTTGTTAACAATCGTAAGAACGAGAAATTGTAATGTTAACCACAAGTCATGACAGAGGAAGAAGAAAAGGCAATCTATGGTAGGAATTTGGTATTGTTAGTCACCACTCGATAGGAAGAGGGAATGTTATCATATATAAAACTGTTTTTATTCACACGCAAACATTGTGTACATTGTGTTCTAACTTATGAAAAAACATATTTAAAAGTGACGTTCAATGTTGCAAGTGTTAATTGTTACTCAGAAGAAACTCAACATCTCAGTCGATTAACAAAAAATGTCCACTGTGCAAAGCCACCGAAAGGCGTTGGGCAATGTGAGAAGCGTACACTTTAACAAATACTGTTTGGTGAGTCATGGTGTTCAATGCCGACCTCAAAAAATATCTTGTTATTTAGTGTAAGTAAATTTGTCTCCATTTTTATGGAATAACACAAAAACCATTTTCTCTTGTTAAACCTGTAACTCGGATCAGTCTCGGTTGTTGGGCTCAATGGTACATTATCAAGGTACTGCGAGCATAACTCACTGTTAGTATCTATTAAACAAATGACTGTAGCTGAAATACAATCTGCTCTGGCGTAGAGGTATTACCTCATCAAACAATTGCGAAGGAAATTAATTGTTTGTATAAAGTTTTCCGTTGTTGTACAAGATTCGTACAAGATTACATTAAACATAACGTATAATGATATCTTGTTCAAGCCTTGCTGACAACCGAAATATTCAACGCAAAGATGTTCCTTTGATTATCCAATAGTACAAGTCTATTCTGGTGATGTTTGGAGAGGAGGGCAGACCTGAGCCGCCATCCATAGGCCTGCCTTTCTCCACCTCTCTAGCCGAGGCTGTTTGCTCACGGCTTTTCTAATCAAGGGTGTAATCAGGAGGCGGGCGCTGGCTCCTGCTAACTTTGATAATGAGCAATGCCCGTCAGGCCAACCCGTAGGGAACAGTGGGCTGGGAACACGTGTTAGAGAGGGCGGACCACACAAAGCTGTTAGGGTTTCCATCTATTGCAGATAAGGCGGACCATACATGGCAGACAGGGAATTGACCACAACGAATAGGCAGGGTTGACCAATCATGGCAGACTACACAGACCAGACAGGGTTGATCACATATGGCCGGCATAGCTGTCAAGATATTGTAGACAGGGCTGATCACAAATAAGTCAGGGCTAACCACACATGGCCGTCATGACTGACAGGACATTGCATTCCAGACCTACCACACATTGCAATCAGGGCTGACCACACTTGGTAGTTATGACTAACCGGAGAATGCATTCCGGACTGACCACACGTTGCAGTCAGGGCTGACCACACTTGGTAGTCATGAATTACGGGAGATTGCATTTCAAACTGACCACAGTTGCCATCAGGGTTGACCACACATGGTAGCCATGACTAATCAAACATTGCATTTCAAACTGACCACACGTTGCAATCAAGGCTTACCACATATTGCATTTAGGGCTGTCAACACCTAACCCCTCATTTGGGCTTATCACACATTGCCTTCAAGGAGGATTATACATTGCAGTCAGTGCAGACCACACATTGCAGGCAAACCACTCATGGTAGACAGAGCAGATCACCCATTGAGGTCAGGGTTGTCATCACTTTGCTGTAAAGGCTGACCGCATGTACAAGCCATAAGGTCTGATCAATCATTACAGTCAGGGCAGGCTGCTCATTGCAGTCAGGGTGGTTCACCAAGTGGAGACAGGTTGGGAGAGGCATTTCATCGATTTGTGTCACTCTGCACCCGATTGTCTGCCCTTTCTCCAATTCGACTGCTGGCGTTTATGATTGTTCCTTTAATCAACTGATAACTTCTAACAAAAACAGATGCCGAAAGGGTACCACTTGGCACTGTAATGAATGAAGTCAGTGGCTTCAGGTAACGCATGTAGAGAATTTTTTTTGAAGGGAGAGCTGTACGGTCCGGCACTAAAGTGAATTTATTACCTGTTTATCAGTTCGTTATACAGAACTTGAACTCGAGTTGGCGATAAATCTAACATGATTCGTTCATGTTCACCCGTGAATGCTAACCTACTCTTTTCAATCTTTGTACAGAGTTGAATTTTATTTAATTTCACATACAATCCCTGTAGAGGAATTGATCATATACCATTACTTACAATCACTTCAGATGAATTTATCATATACAATTACTTACAATCACTTCAGAGGAATTGATCTACCGTTACTAATAATCACTTTAGAGGAATTGATCATATACCATTAC
>SDVV010002113.1:0-23748 GCA_016164225.1 Gammarus roeselii | reverse complement strand
GCAGATGCAGGAATGAAGTCGCTCTTCTTGGAGGTTCAATGGCTATAAGACAAATGGAAAACTTACATAACGTGGCGCCGTGAACAAAATCACTGCCCAACAACGATCTAGGCTCCTAGGGCAAGTTGACATAGTTTACGGTGCAGATGCAGGAATGAAGTCGCTTCCCTTGGAGGTGCAATAGCTATAAGACAAATGGAAAACTTACATGGCGCGGAGCCGTGAACAAAGTCTCTTCCCTACAATGATCTTGGCTCGTAGGGCAAGTGGACATAGTTCACGGTGCGGATACAGAAATGAAATCGCTTCCCTTAATGATGCAATGACTAAAAGGCAAATGGAAAACTCGTATGACGCGGAGCCGTGAACAAAGTCACTTCCCTACAATGATATTAGCTCGTAGAACGAGTGGACATAGTTCACGGTGCAGATGCAGGAATGAAGTCGCTCTTCTTGGAGGTTCAATGGCTATAAGACAAATGGAAAACTTACATAACGTGGCGCCGTGAACAAAATCACTGCCCTACAACGATCTTGGCTAGTAGGGCAAGTGGACATAGTTCACGGTGCAGATGCAGGAATGAAGTCGCTTCCCCTAATTATGCAATGGCTTCAAGGCAAATTTAAAACTTACATGGTGCGGAGCCGTGAACAAATTCTCTTCCCTACAATGATCTTGGCTCGTAGGGCAAGTGGACATAATTCACGGGGCGGATACAAGAATGAAGATGCTTTCCCTAGAGGTTCAATAGCTATAAGGCAAATGGGAAACTTAGTCAACGTGGCGCCGTGAACAAAGTCACTGCCCTACAACGATCTTGGCTCGTGGGGCAAGATCGTTGAAGGGCGGTGCAGATTCAGGCATGAAGTCGCTTCCCTTAATGATTCAATGACTATAAGGCAAATGGAAAACTTACGCGCCGTGGCGCCGTGAACAAAAACACTGCCCTACAACGATCTTGGTTCGTAGGGCAAGTGGACATAGTTCACGGTGCAGATACAGGAATGAAGTCTCTTCCCTTATTGATGCGATGGCTATAAAGCAAATGGAAAACTTACATGGCGCGGAGCCGTGAACAAACTCACTTCCCTACAATGATCTTGGCTCGTAGGACGAGTGGACATAGTTCACGGTGCGGATACAAGAATGAAGTCGCTTCCCTCAATGATGCAATGACTATAAGGCAAATGGAAAACCTTCACGACGTGGCGCCGTGAAAAAAGTCACTGCCCAACAACGATCTTGGCTCGTAGGGCAAGTGAACATAGTTCACGGTGCAGATACAGGAATGTAGTCGCTTCCCTTAATGATGCAATAACGATAAGGCAAATGGAAAACTTACAAGGCGAGGAGCAGTGAACAAAGTCACTTTCCTACAATGATCTTGGCTCGTAACACGAGTGGACATATTTCACGGTGCAGATTCAGAAATGAAGTCGCTTCCCTTGGAGATGCGATGTCTATAAGGCAAATGGAAAACTTACACAACGTGGCGCCGTGAACAAAATCACTGCCCTACTACGATCTTGTCTCGTAGGGCAAGTGGACATAGTTCACGGTGCAGATGCAGGAATGAAGTCGCTTCCCTTGGTGGTTGTATTGTAATAAGGCAAATGGAAAACTTACATGGCGCGGAGCCGTGAACAAAGTCACTTCCCTACAAAGATCTTGGCTCGTAGGGCAAGTGGACATAGTTCACGGTGCATATGCAGGAATGAAAACGCTTCCCATGGAGGTTCAATTGCTATAAGACTAATATAAAATTTACATGGTGCGGATTTGTGAACAAAGTAGTTTCCCTACAACGATCTTGGCTCGTAGGGCAAGTGGACATAGTTCACGGTGCGGTTGGACGAAGGAAGACACTTCCCTTGGAGGTGCAATGGTTATAAGGCCAATGGAAAACACTCACGGCTCGGCTCCCATGAACAATGTTACTACCCTACAACGATCTCGGCTCGTAGGGATAATTGACATAGTTCACGGAGCTTGTGCAGAAATTCCCTTGAAGGTGCAATAGCTGTAAGGCAAATGGAAAACAGACTTGGCGCGGGACGTGAGCAAAGTAACTTCCTACAATGATCTTGGCTCGTAGGGCAAGTGGACATAGTTCACGGTGCGGATACAGGAATGAAGTCGCTTTCCTTCGAGGTTCAATGGCAATAAGGCAAATGGAAAACTAACAAAACTTGGCGCCGTGAACAAAGTCACTGCCCTACAACGATCTTGGCTCGTAGGGCAAGTGGACATGTTTCACGGTGCAGATTCAGGAATGAAGTCGCTTCAATTGGAGGTTCAATAACTATATTGCAAATACAAAACTTACATGACGCGGAGCCATGAACAAAGTCACTTCCCTAGAATGATGTTGTCTCGTAACACGAGTGGACATATTTCACGGTGCAGATTCAGGAATGAAGTCGCTTCCTATGGAGATGCAATGTCTATAAGGCAAATGGAAAACTTACACAACGTGGCACCGTGAACAAAATCACTGCCCTACAATGATCTTGGCTCGCAGGGCAAGTGGACATAGTTCACTGTGCGGATACAGGAATGAAATCGCTTCCCTTAATGATGCAATGACTATGAGGCAAATGGAAAACTTACACGGCGTAGCGCCGTGAATAAAGTCACTGCCCTACAATGATCTTGGCTCGTAGGGCAAGTGGACATAGTTCACGGTGCGGATGCAGGAATGTCGATTCCCTTAATGATGTGATGGCTTTAAGGCAAATGGAAACCTTACATGGCGCGGAGCCGTGAACAAAGTGACTTTCCTACCATGATCTTGGCTCGTAGGACGAGTGGACATAGTTCACGTTGCGGATACAGGAATGAAGTCGCTCCCCTCAATGATGCAATGGCTATAAGGCAAATGGAAAACATACACGGCGTGGCGCCGTGAACAAAGTCACTGCCCTACAACGATCTTGGCTCGTAGAGAAAGTGAACATAGTTCGCGGTGCAGATACAGGAATGACGCCGCTCCCCTTAATAATGCAATAACGATAAGGCAAATGGAAAACTTACAAGGCGCGGAGCCGTGAAAAAAGTCACTTCCCTACAATGATCTTGGCTTGTAACACGAGTGGACATATTTTGCGGTGCAGATTCAGAAATGAAGTCGCTTCCCTTGGAGATGCAATGTCTAAAAGGCAAATGGAAAACTTACACAACGTGGCGCCGTGAACAAAATCACTGCCCTACAACGATCTAGGCTCGTAGGGCAAGTGGACATAGTTCACGGTGCAGATGCAGGAATGAAGTCGCTTTCCTTAATGATGCAACGGCTATAAGGCAAATGGAAAACTTACAAGGCGCGGAGCTGTGAACAAAGTCACTTCCCTACACTGATCTTGGCGCGTAGGACGAGTGGACATATTTCACGGTGCAGATGCAGGAATGAAGTCTCTTCCTTTGGAGGTTCAATGGCTATCAGGCGAATAGAAAACTTACATAGCGGGGAGCCGTGAACAAAGTCACTTCCCTACAATGATCTTGGCTCGTAGGGCAAGTGGACATAGTTCACGGTGCGGATACAGGAATGAAGTCGCTTTCCTTAATGATGCAATGACTATGAGGAAATAGTAAACTTACAGGACGAGGTGCTGTGAACAAAGTCACTGACCTACAACGATCTTGGTTCGTAGGGCAACTAAACATAGTTCACGGTGCAGATGCAGGAATGAATTCGCTTCCCCTGGAGGTTTAATAGCTATAGGGGAAATAAAAAACTTACATAGCGCGGAGCCGTGAACAAATTTACTTCCATACAATGATCTTGGCTCGTAGGGCAAGTGGACATAGTTCACGGTGCAGATTCAGGAATGAAGTCGCTTCCCTCAATGATGCAATGACTATTTGGCAAATGGAAAACTTACACGGCGTAGCGCCGTGAATAAAGTCACTGCCCTTTAATGATCTTGGCTCGTAGGGCAAGTGGTCATAGTTCACAGTGCAGATGCAGGAATGTCGATTCCCTTGAAGGTTCAATGGCAATAAGGCAAATGGAAAACTTACACTGAGTGGCGCCGTGAACAAAGTTACTGCCCTACAACGATTGTGGCTCGTGGGGCAAGATCGTTGTAGAGCGGTGCAGATTCAGTTATGAAGTCGCTTCCCTTAATGATTCAATGACTATAAGGCAAAGGGAAAACTTACACGCCGTGGCGCCGTTAACAAAGACACTGCCCTACAACGATTTCGGCTTGTACGGCTAGTGGACATAGTTCACAGGGCAGATGCAGGAACGAAGTCGCTTAACCTTGGAGGTTCAATAGCTATAAGGCAAATATAAAACTTTCATGGTGCGGAGCTGTGAACAAAGTCACTTCCCTACAATGATCTTGGCTTGTAGGGCAAGTGGACATAGTTCACGCTACGGATACAGGAATGAAGTCGCTTCCCTTGGAGGTTCAATGGCAATAAGGCAAAGGGAAAACTTACATGACCCGGAGCCGTGAACAAAGTCACTTCACTACAATGATCTTGACTGGTAGAGCAAGTGGACATAGTTCACGGTGCAGATACAGGAATGATATCGTTTCCCTTAATGATTCAATGGCTATAAGGTAAATGGAAAACTTACCCGGCGTGACGATGTGAACAAAGACACTGCCCTCCAACGATCTTGGCTCGTAGGGAAAGTGGACATGCTCACGGTGCAGATGCAGGAATGAAGTCGCTTCCCCTGGAGGTTCAATAGTTAAAATGCAAATTGAAAACTTACATGGCGCGGAGCCGTGAACAAAGTCAGTTCCCTACAATGATCTTGGTTCGTAGGGCAAGTGGACATAGTTCACGGTGTGGACACAGGAATGAAGTCGCTTCCCCTGGAGGTTCAATAGTTAAAATGCAAATTGAAAACTTACATGGCGCGGAGCCGTGAACAAAGTCAGTTCCCTACAATGATCTTGGTTCGTAGGGCAAGTGGACATAGTTCACGGTGTGGACACAGGAATGAAGTCGCTTCCCCTGGAGGTTCAATAGTTAAAATGCAAATTGAAAACTTACATGGCGCGGAGCCGTGAACAAAGTCAGTTCCCTACAATGATCTTGGTTCGTAGGGCAAGTGGACATAGTTCACGGTGTGGACACAGGAATGAAGTCGCTTCCCCTGGAGGTTCAATAGTTAAAATGCAAATTGAAAACTTACATGGCGCGGAGCCGTGAACAAAGTCAGTTCCCTACAATGATGTTGACTCGTAACACGAGTGGACATATTTCACGGTGCAGATTCAGGAATGAAGTCGCTTCCCTTGGAGATGCAATGTCTATAAGGCAAATGGAAAACTTAGACAACGTGGCACCGTGAACAAAATCACTGCCTTACAACGATCTTGGCTCGTAGGGCAAGTGGACATAGTTTACGATGCAGATGCAGGAATGTCGTCGCTTCCTCTGGAGGTTCAATTGTTATAAGGCAAATAGAAAACTTTCATGACTCAGAGCTGTGAACAAAGTCACTTTCCTACAGTGATCTTGGCTCGTAGGACGAGTGGACATAGTTCACGGTGCATATGCAGGAATGAAAACGCTTCCCAAGGAGGTTCAATAGCTATAAGGCTAATATAAAACTTACATGGTGCGGAGCCGTGAACGAAGTCACTTCCCTACAACGATCTTGGCTCGTAGGGCCAGTGGACATAGTTTACGATGCGGATACAGGAATGAAGTCGCTTTCCTTGGAGGTTCAATGGCTATAAGGCAAATGGAAAACTTACATGACCCGGAGCCGTGAACAAAGTCACTTCCATACAATGATCTTGGCTCGTAGGACGAGTGGACATAGTTCACGGTGCAGATTCAGGAATGAAGTCGCTTCCCTTGGAGGTTCAATAACTATAGGGCAAATACAAAACTTACATGACGCGGAGCCATGAACAAAGTCACTTCCCTACAATGATGTTGACTCGTAACACGAGTGGACAAATTTCACAGTGCAGATTCAGGAATGAAGTCGCTTCCCTTGGAGATGCAATGTCTATAAGGCAAATGGAAAATATACAGAACGTGGCGCCGTGAACAAAATCACTGCCATACAACGATCTTGGCTCGTAGGGCAAGTGGACATAGTTCACGGTGCAGATACAGGAATGAAGCCGCTTCCCTTAATGATGCAATAACGATAAGGCAAACGGAAAACTTACAAGGTGCGGAACCGTGAAAAAAGTCACTTCCCTACAGTGATCTTGGCTCGTAACACGAGTGGACATATTATGCGGTTTAGATTCAGAAATGAAGTCGCTTCCCTTGGAGATGCGATGTCTAAAAGGCAAATGGAAAACTTACAAAACGTGGTGCCGTGAACAAAATCACAGCCCTACAACACGATCTAGGCTCGTAGGGCAAGTGGACATAGTTCACGGTGCAGATGCAGGAATGAAGTCGCTTCCCTTGGAGGTTCAATGGCTATAAAGCAAATAAAAAACTTACATAGCGTGGCGCCGTGAACAAAGGCACTGCCCTACAACGATCTTGGCTCGGAGGGCAAGTTGACATAGTTCACGGTGCAGATGCAGGAATGAAGTCGCTTCCATAAATGATGCAACGGCTCTAAGGCGAATGGAAAACTTACATGGCGTTGAACCGTGAACAAAGTCACTTCCCTACAATGATCTTGGCTTGTAGGACGAGTGGACATATTTCATGGTGCAGATTCAGGATAAAGTCGCTTCCCTTAATGATGCAATGGCTATAAGGCAAATGGAAAACTTACATGGCGCTGAGCCGTGAACTAAGTCACTTCCCTACAATGATCTTGGCTCGTAGGGCAAGTGGACATAGTTCACGGTGCGGATACAGGGATGAAGTCGCTTTCCTTGGAGGTTCAATAGCTATAAGGCAAATGGGAAACTTACACAACGTGGCGCCGTGAACAAAGTCCCTGCCCTACAATGATCTTGGCTCCTAGGGCAAGTGGACATAGTTCACGGTGCGGATACAGGGATGAAGTCGCTTTCCTTGGAGGTTAAATAGCTATAAGGCAAATGGAAAACTTACACAACGTGGTGCCGTGAACAAAGTCACTGCCCTACAACGATCTTGGCTCGTAGGGCAAGAGGACTTAGTTCATGGTTCAGATGCAGGAATGAAGTCGCTTCCCTTGGAGGTTCAATAGCTATAGGGCTAATTGAAAACATACATGGCGCGATGCCGTGAAAAAAGTCACTTCCCAACAATGATCTTAGTTCGCAGGGCAAGAGGACATTGTTCACTGTGCGGATACAAGAATGAAATCGCTTCCCTTAATGATGCAATGGCTATACGGCCAATGGAAAACTCACACGGCGTGGCGACGTGAACAAAGACAGTGCCCTTCAACGATCTTGGCTCGTAGGGCAAGTGGTCATAGTTCACAGTGCAGATGCAGGAATGTCGCTTCCCTTGAAGGTTCAATGGCAATAAGGCTAATGGAAAACTTACAGTGCGTGGCGCCGTGAACAATGTCACTGCCCTACAACGATTTTGGCTCTTGGGGCAAGATCGTTGTAGGGCGGTGCAGATTCAGTTATGAAGTCGCTTCCCTTATTGATTCAATGACTATAAGGCAAATTGAAAACTTACACGCCGTGGCGCCGTGAACAAAGACACTTCCCCTACAACGATTTCGGCTTGTAGGGCTAGTGGACATGGTTCACAGTGCAGATGCAGGAACGAAGTCGCTCAACCATGGAGGTTCAATAGCTAAAGGGCAAATAGAAAACTTACATGGTGCGGAGCCGTGTACAAAGTCACTTCCCAACAATGATCTTGGCTTGTAGGGCAAGTGGACATAGTTCACGCTGCGGATACAGGAATGAAGTCGCTTCCCTTGGAGGTTCAATGGCTATAAGTCAAATGGAAAACTTACATGACCCGGAGCTGTGAACAAAGTCAGTTCACTACAATGATCTTGGCTCGTAGAGCAAGTGGACATAGTTCACGGTGCAGGTACAGGAATGATTTTTCCTTTAATGATGCAATGGCTATAAGGCAAATGGAAATTATACCCGGCGTGACGATGTGAACAAAGACACTGCCCTCCAACAATCTTGGCTCGTAGGGAAAGTGGACATATTTCACGGTGCAGATGCAGGAATGAAGTCGCTTCCCCTGGAGGTTCAATAGCTATAAAGCAAATAGAAAACTTACATGGCGCGGAGCCGTGAACAAAGTCATTTCCCAACAATGATCTTGGCTCGTAGGGCAAGTGGACATAGTTCACGGTGTGGATACAGGAATGAAGTCGCTTTCCTCGGAGGTTCAATGGCTATAAGGCAAATGGACAACTTACACAACGTGGCGTCGTGAACAAAGTCACTGCCCTACGACGATCTTGGCTCGTAGAGCAAGTGGACATAGTTCACAGTGCAGATGCAGGAATGAAGTCGCTTCCCCTAATGATGCAATAGCTATAAGTCAAATGGAAAACTTACACGGCGTGGCGCCGTGAACAGGCACTGCCCTACAACGATCTTGGCTCGTAGGGCAAGTGGACATAGTAAACGGTGCGGATACAGGAATGAAGTCGCTTCCCTTAATGATGCAATGACTATAAGGCAAATGGAAAACTTATATGACGCGGAGCAGTGAAAAAAGTCACTTCCTTACAATGATCTTAGCTCATAGAACGAGTAGACATAGTTCACGGTGCAGATGCAGGAATGAAGTCGCTTTCCTTGGAGGTTCGATGGGTATGAGGCAAATGCAAAACTTACACGGCGTGGCGCCGTGAACAGAGTCACTGCCCTACAACGATCTTGGCTCGTGGGGCAAGATCGTTGTAGGGCGGTGCAGATTCAGGTATGAAGCCGCTTCCCTTAATGATTCAATGACTATAAGGCAAATGGAAAACTTACGCGCCGTGGCGCCGTGAACAGAGACACTACCCTACAACGATCTTGGCTTGAAGGGCAAGTGGACATAGTTCACAGTGCAGATGCCGGAACGAAGTCGCTTTCCTTGGAGGTTCAATAGCTATAAGGCAAATAGAAAACTTACATGGCGCGGAGCCGAGAACAAAGTCACTTCCCTTCAATGATCTTGGCTTGTAGGGCAAGTGGACATAGTGTACGCTGCGGATACAAGAATGAATTCGCTTCTCTTGGAGATGCAATGTCAAAAAGGTATATGGAAAACTTACGCAACGAGGCGCCGTGAACAAAGTCACTGCCCTACAACGATCTTGGCTCGTAGGGTAAGTGAACATAGTTCACGGTGCAGATGCAGGAATGAATTCGCTCCCCTTGGAGGTTCGATAGCTATAGGGCAAATAGAAAACTTACATGGCGAGGCGTAACAAAGTCACTTCCCTACAAAGATCTTGGCTCGTAGGGCAAGTGGAATAGTTCACGGGGCGGATACAAGAATGAAGATGCTCTCCCAGAGGTTCAATAGCTATAAGGCAAATGGGAAACTTAGTCAACGTGGCGGCGTGACTTGACTCGTGGGGCAAGATCGTTGAAGGGCGGTGCAGATTCAGGCATGAAGTCGCTTCCCTTAATGATTCAATGACTATAAGGCAGATGGAAAACTTACGCGCCGTGGCGCCGTGAACAAAGACACTGCCCTACAACGATCTTGGCTCGTAGGGCAAGTGGACATAGTTCACGGTGTAGATACAGGAATGAAGTCGCTTCCCTTATTGATGCGATGGCTATAAAGCAAATGGAAAACTTACATGGCGCGGAGCCGTGAACAAACTCACTTCCCTACAATGATCTTGGCTCGTAGGACGAGTGGACATAGTTCACGGTGCGGATACAGGAATGAAGTCGCTTCCCTCAATGATCCAATGACTATACGCAAATGGAAAACTTATACGGCGTGGCACCGTGAACAAAGTCACTGCCCAACAACGATCTTGGCTCTTAGAGCAAGTGAACATAGTTCACGGTGCAGATACAGGAATGAAGCCGCTCCCCTTAATGATACAATAACGATAAGGCAAATGGAAAACTAGCAAGGCGCGGAGCCGTGAAAAAAGTCACTTCCCTACCATGATCTTGGCTCGTAACACGAGTGGACATATTTCGCGGTGCAGATTCAAAAATGAAGTCGCTTCCCTGAATGATTCAATGACTATAAGGCAAATGGAAAACATACGCGCCGTGAACAAAGACACTGCCCTACAACGATCTTGGCTCGTAGGGCAAGTGGACATAGTTGACGGTGCAGATACAGGAATGAAGTTGCTTCCCTTATTGATGCGATGGATATAAGGCAAATGGAAAACTTACATGGCGCGGAGCCGTGAACAAACTCACTTCCCTACAATGATCTTGGCTCGTAGGACGAGTGGACATAGTTCACGGTGCGGATACAGGAATGAAGTCGCTTCCCTCAATGATCCAATGACTATACGGCAAATGGAAAACTTACACGGCGTGGCGCCGTGAACAAAGTCACTGCCCAACAACGATCTTGTCTCATAGGGCAAGTGAACATAGTTCACGGTGCAGATACAGGAATGAAGTCGCTTCTCTTAATGATGCAATAACGATAAGGCAAATGGAAAACTTACAGGGCGCGGAGCTGTGAACAAAATCACTTCCCTTCAATGATCTTGGCTCGTAACACGAGTGGATATATTTCACGGTGCAGATTCAAAAATGAAGTCGCTTCCCTTGGAGATGCAATGTCTATAAGGCAAATGGAAAACTTACACAACGTGGCGCCGTGAACAAAATCACTGCCCTACAACGATCTTGGCTCGTAGGGCAAGTGGACATAAATCACGGTGCAGATGCAGGAACGAAATTACTTCCCTTGGAGGTTCAATCGCTATAAGGCAAATAAAAAACTTTCATAGCGCGGAGCTGTGAACAAAGTCACTTCCCTACAACGATCTTGGCTCGTAGGGCAAGTGGACATAGTTCACAGTGCAGATGCAGGAACGAAGTGGCTTCCCCTAATGATGCAATAGCCATCAGGCAAATGGAAAACTTACATGGCTTGGCGCCGTGAACAAAGAAACTGCCCTACAACGATCTTGGCTCGTAGGGCAAGTGGACATAGTTCACAGTGCAGATGCAGGAACGAAGTCGCTTTCCTTGGAGGTTCAATAGCTATAAGGCAAATAGAAAACTTTCAAGACGCGGAGCCGTGAACAAAGTCACTTCCCTACAATGATCTTGGCTCGTAGGGCGAGTGGACATAGTTCACGGTGCGGATACAGGAATGAAGTCGCATCCCCTGATGATGAAAAGGGTATAAGGCAAATACAAAATTTTCACCGTGCGGGGCCGTGAGCACAGTCACTTCCCTACAACGATCTTGGCTCGTAAAACAAGCGGACATAGTTCACGGTGCGGATCCACGAAGGAGGTCACTTCCCCTAGTGGTGCAATGGCCATAAGGCAAATGGAAAACGGGCTCGGTGCTGCGATTGTGAACAAACCTCGGGTGCACTTCACGGAGCGGACACGTGAAAAATCCAATTTCATCAGGTAGTTACCCGCAGTCTATTTCCGGGTTTTGACTACATGATGGGTCTCGACTCGGAGCAAAACGATGAAGGATTGAGATTAGCTTCGGAAGTCGATGACCTAGGGAAGTGTCACTTCTCTGAATAACGGATTTTATATGAGCGCAGGCGTTCCCCCTGCAACCTATGAACGTTAGTCATTCTCGGTGCAGGAAATGGTTCTGAACCCACGAAGCAGTTGGATGACTGCTATGAATACAGGATTTCCCAATGGTGCTGATGAAATGGATGATCACTACGTGAGCGAAAGGCATTCATCTTGCAACTGACGATCTGTAGTCACACCTGGTCGAGTCGGAAGAAAATTTGGGTCCGACCGGGAGCTGACGGTGCGTACAAGGAATGTTTCTGAACTTACGAGGCAATTGGATGATGGTTTTGAATACCTTGCTGACAGTGCCCGGCTTCCTCATTGATGATGCAATGACAACAGATGGTGTTGATGCGGTTTAGTCGAGACGCAGCTGTGGCTGACAATGAACGTACATCGTCCCTGGATCCGCCGTATGGTGTTGCAAACGAGTACGAAACGAACACGTTCGGTCGATAGTCTTCTCTCACGAGAGGTGACTGGCTGACGATGCTGGGTCCGAGTCGCTTGCACCTCGACAGTGCATGAGTCCGCATCCGTGCTTTAGAGTATTCGTGTTGTTGAGCACAAGGTGACGTTCAAAGGTTCTCTCTGGCGATGATTCTGGCTTACAGCTCGACGAGTGTCACACACTCGCAGTTCAATGGTTATGACGACTCAGTTTGATAAAGGCAAAGGCAATTCATGTGTCGATGATGATGATAAAGAGCAAGGGCTCGGCGGTGCTCCTCCGATGGATGACTCTTAACTTGACGTACATCCCTGGTTGATACTGCCAGTAGTCAAATGCTTGTCTCAAAGATTAGCCCATGCATGTCTTAGTCCAAGCTGTGCTCACACGGCGAGACCGCGGACGGCTCATTAAATCAGTCGTGGTCTAAATGGGCCAGAGCAAATCATACTTGGATAACTGTAGTAATTCCAGAGCTAATACATGCAACTGAAAACCCGAAGGCGGTGGTTGTGCTTGCTTGTCTTGCGCTCCCATTGCTCTGACGAATGCTTATATTAGATCAAGCTACTGAGGACTTGAAGGTTCGCTCTCTAGTTCGACTCGTGTGATGGTGAGTCTGGATATCCAATTCTGACAAGCGAACGTACTCTTCTTCTGTACGAGACGGCGCTGATACTTTCGAATGTCTGCCTTATCAGCTATCAACCGTTCGTTATGCGCGACCGATTTCTTTGACGGGTAACGGGGAATCAGGGTTCGATTCCGGAGAGGCAGCCTGAGAGACGGATACCACGTCCAAGGACGGCAGCAGGCACGCAAATTACCCAATCCCTGCAAATGGGGGAGGTAGTGACGAAATCTGACGATGCGGGCGCCTTTTCTGGGGCCCCGCAATTGGAATGGGCACTCTCTAAACAACCTGTTGAGAACCTACTAAAGAGTAACTCTGGTGTCAGCAGCCGCGGTAATTTCAGCTTCAGCAGCATCTATTAAAGTGCGCAGGTCAGGTGGACGTTGGGGCGTGGAAGAACGGGCAGTTGGATGTCCGGAGGGCTTTCGTGCTCGACGGCTCCTTCGGATTTTCCACACACCCCTGTCCGTGACAATCCTCCTCGCTCGGGTACATAACGGGAATTTGTCAAACGGAGTGTGGTTTGGAGTTGAGGTGCGTGGCTTCGGCTGCGTGCTCCTTTTTTGGGCGGCGTCAAGCTCCATCGGTTTCACGGTCGACCTTGAGTAAATCAGAGTGCTCAAAGTAGTCGTAGGGGCCTTGCGCCATATGAACAGTCTTGACGGACTGACTTGTTTTTGCATGGCATGTCGAAGACGACGTCGTGTGCTGGCTCAGAGGCTAAATCAGTGGTGCAATTAAAGGGACAGTCGAGGGCATTGGTATTGCGAGGCGAGAGGTGTAATTCTGTTATTCCCGCAAGACCTCCTGAAGCGAAAGCGTCTGCCAAGGACGTTTTCATTAATATGAACGAAAGTTAGAGGATCGAAGGCGATCAGATACAGCCCACCCTTCTTAACGGCGGGTAGCTCCCCACTCATGGGAAACCAGAGCCTCTGGGTTCCGGAGGGAGTCTGGTTGCAAAGCTGAAACTTAGAGGAATTGACGGAAAGGCACCACCAGGCTTGGAGCCTGCGACTTACATTGACTCAACACGGGCCACCTCACCAGGCCAGCACTCTTGTACGATTGACAGATTGAGAGCACTTTCTCGATTCAGTGGATGGTGGTGCATAGCCGTTTTTAGTTGGTGGAGTGATCTGTCTGGTTAATTCCGATAACGAACGAGACTCTCCCCAGCTAACTAGTCGGTTGGATCTTGATCAGCGGTTTGAGTGCTGAATAACTCTCGCTGCGCGTGCGGTGCGTCGCTTGCCTTCGGGTTTGTTGCGTGCTCGCGTTTGGTGTTGGATGCCTTAAATCACACTCACCCCAAGTCCGCGTCTTGGGGTGAATCCCTTCAGTACGAGCCAAGATCGTGATTGGGAGCAATAACAGTTATGTGATGCCCTTAGATGCTCTGGGCCGCACGCGCGCTACAATGCCGGGCACAGCAGGTGTTTACCCTGCTACGACAGGAGCGGGTAACCCTCTGAGAGCCAGTGATCTTGCAAGTGCTGCCTCCCTCGTGGAGTTGAACAGAGGCGTGCTTGGGCCTGGGACTTGCAATTCTTTCCCACCAACGAGGAATGCCTAGTAGCGCCGGATCACTGAGCCCGCTGTGACTCAGTCCCCGCCCTTTGTACACACCGCCCGTCGCTACTACCGATTGGGTGTACCAGTGAGAGCGATGGACTGACGTCCGTTGTTGCTCGCAAGAGTGACAAGCGGATCCGACGGAAAGAGGTCCGAGCTGGTGCACTTAGAGGAAGTAGAAGTTGTAATAAGGTTTCCGTAGGTAAACCTGCGGAAGGATCATTATCAGATTTTCCAATCGCAAAGGCTCTTTGTAGCCAGGTCTGTGTGGTTGGCAGCAGTATGCTGCAGCTGTAACTTGTTGTCGGCGAGAGGTGAAAGTCTGTGACCCTGCAACAACAGCAGCGCAACCACACGAACAGCTGATCCAAGTTAGGTCAGTCGCTGACGCAATCCCGATCCATCGTGGCCATTCAAGCAATGGCCGATGCAAAATAAACACAGCCTAAGTCTTTGCCGATCAAAACTCATCACTGGCTTTGTGCTGCGACACACATCAAAGCCTCGGAACGGATACTCGATATCTCCTTGGTGAGATGAGCCCTTAAACCACCCATACAACTCTGAGCGATGGATCACTCGGTCTGTGCATGCTATGATGACCATAGCTAAGTGTGAGAATGGCAATAAGCCGTCGCTATATGCGCTGTCCTCTTCTTCCACATGTCGAGTGCACATTGCGCCCTACCCAGTGGTCAGCAAAACTACGAACTAACGCTGGTGACTTGGAACAAATGCGATGAGTGTCGCCCCCGAGCAGACGGTGGGGGACGTTAGAAAATGCACACGGGTGTGCGATCCTATGTCGGTGCAAGTAGTTCGGTTGATTCCGCGGTGGGGTACTTCTGGTCGAGTGTGGTGGTCCAAAGGTACTATCACTCACCCTCAATGTGGTATGCTGGCGTGCTTCCTACTTTCAATACCAATTTGGGTCAACATCAGTTGGGCATGGTAAATACCTGCCTTGGCTCGTGCCTCTGCAATCAGACACATCGATGACTTGTTAATACTAGTGTGTCTGTTGCATTCTAGGTCATAGTTGGCGATCACTCGTGCGGGCAGGGCACCAACCGTTGTGTTGGTGCGCATCGGTCCAAAAGGTTAAAGCAGAACAGCAAATGAGTATCTGTGATTGCACAGTGGCTCTTTCTCTCGAAAGCTAAGACTCTATACGTGAACCGCAAAGTACTACCAGCTTGGATGACCATACGGTCGGCAGAGTGTAACTCTCTCAGGAAAAGTCGTGTGTCCGAGTGGGTCGCTGTTAGGCTGATATTTCGGAAGCTATAAGTGGCGTCCCGGAATAAGGTGCTCCTTTTCCATCAGTGCATTGCCACTCACGAGTGCCTTTCAGTGACTGAATCACTTGGATGAGCACACGCACAGACTGCCCTCCTCCCTTGACCCCCTGGTTTTGTGTGAGAGTAGAGAGTTGCACACAGGCACAAGGCAAGGAACGATACAAAGAGAGAGAGTTGATGCTTGTGTAAGGTACTATGACTTTGCTTTGACGCTGCTTGAAATATCCACCACCTCGACTCAGAAGAGATAACCCGCTGAACTTAAGCATATCAGTAAGCGGAGGAAAAGATATCAATACGGGATTCCCCTGGAGTACTTCCGAGACCGCGTCCAAACCAGTATCCCCGGTGCCGATTGCGTCGGCTTCTGTGGTCGTCAGTTGTGCCGGTACTTCAGACACCGGCGGTAAGGTGACAAAAGGAGTTGCTTCTGCAAAGAGCGCTTCAGTTGCCGCTGGTGCGACTGTCAAGAAGGCCCTTGCAACTGCCGCTGCGGAGGCTATGGGAGACCGCACCGAGGGTCCTGAATTTGTTGCGGCCGATGACGCAGTTTCCGGCACTCCGTCGGCTGACTCGTCCGCTGGTACCTCAACAGCTTCTGGTTCGCTGGCTAGAGGGAAGCGTTCTGGTCGTGAACGCGGCGTTGGGTCGAACAGCAGGCCTGCTGGAGCGACCCTAACTAACAGCCGCTCCGCATAGAGCGGAAACAAGTTGACGGATGAAGACAGACGTTGCCGTTCCTCGGCGACGTCGTTGGCCTCTGTCGATGAGTCGCCGCTCTTTCAGGCTAGGTCTGCTGTACGGACCGGTGACCAAGTTCTGACTGGGCGCAAACCCCTAAGGAAGAGAGCTTGCCACTCTTCTTCCTCGGACTCGGAGTCTTCGGCTTCTCTCTCGCTTTCTCCTCCTCCACGTACACCACTCTCTATCTCTCCTTCGGAAACTCCTGCGGTGAGTCACCGCAATTCTTCCCTCTCTCCTCTCTCTTCGAGTCCGGCGGTGTCAACCCATACGCCGCCTAGGGGTGAACAAGCTGCTGGTGTCGATGTTGTCCTGAGGGGGGGGGGATCAGTACATCTCCGAATGGCTCTAAGGCAGTCAGACCAGTTTTCAAGGGTAGGTAGAAGTAGCGTAGGGAAACGGTCTGCCGGTGGGAAGGGGAACGAGCTTCACTCGGATTCCTCCAGGGACCCTTCCTATGTCCCTCCATCGGCAGCATCCGATACGGAGGGGGAAGTTGTGGTAGGGCCTAATCGTAAAGGCAAGGCCACTCCTAAGCTCAGGGTCAAAAACCTACGTCCTACTATGAGATCCACAAAACAAACGACCCTTGAGATGGCCTGCTCTTAAGACCCATCAGATGATTATACCAAATTTATTAGAGAGCAGTCGACCTCTCAGGTGAAGGAAACGGGGGCGAGGCTTCTTGCGATTAAAACCCGCTTGAAACTCAATCTCTTCCTCACCACTCGAGCTAGGGCCGAGCAGACCTTCACTGAGTCGCTGAAGCAACAAGAGCACGTTGCGGGTAAATCGGTAAAAGCAGTGTGCTCTACATGCATTTTCAAAGGGTGTCGAATAATGTCTGACCGGCACTTGCCACGGCATTATGTCACTATGCATGGACTCAATGACAATGCTTCAGCCGAGTTCACACGTGTAGGACGCCAGTACCTTCAGGTAGTGGCGAGAGGTTTCGGCCCTCTCAATGTTGACGAATTTGGTACCTTGGCTAATAATGTCTGGCTGGCTGGAGCGCAACAGCAGACTTAGCGGCTCATGTAGGTGAAGCTGTTTCGCTCCAGCTAGACGAGAGACAGATTATAGGTTCTGTGCTGTTGGGCGTGCACTCTGTCTCTCAAATAGCTCGGTCGCGGCCGGCAACGGCTGCGACTGAACTATACGCTAGAAGACTTGAGACTGTAACGGATAGTATACTGGCTCAAGATGGTACCACATGTGACAGAGTCAATGCAGACTCGACCCTCGTGCGAGCGGCTGCAGTGATAGATCGCCGCCTTGATTCTGCTGTGAACGCGGAGGCTGCGACCACGGGCGGGACCACGGGCGGGACCAGAGACAGTACTCGGTTCTCCGTCAAAAAAGCCTCGTACGGGAGCCCAGCGAGACTGACTGTCAGGTGACTGGTGGAGAACTTGCACTAGACTACACACGGGTAAAAGACTTTGCTCCATGCCCTATATGCCGTGATCAATTTGTCGGGAGACGAACCATCTTCCGACACTTCAAGGGAGTGCACAAGCTCAGAGGCGACAATGCTAAAAAAAAAGATATCAGAGATGAAGGGAAAGGTTAAGACAATGCTCTTCAAGCGTAGTGCTTCAAAGGGGGTTCACCTAGACATGTCTATGGTCGAACGTTGCATAAAAAAAAACCACTGGACCTGCTTTAGATGGGGCAGCCGGCCGTCTTTCAGAGCTTGACTCTGGATCGACGCCGGGAGGTGCTAGTGTAGCTGGTTTGGATAGGAACAAGAGTATTGTGGCCCAGGCAACGCGGAAATTTGCTAAGAGGGGCTTCCAACCGAAGTACCCAAAGTTCCGCGCGCTGATCATGGAGTTTGATCAGCACTTGTCTGAGCTCTCGAAAGGCCCGGACGACAACGAACCAGTCAGGATTCGAGGCAGGGTAGTGGCCATATCATACTACTACCTAGGGAAAGTAGGGCCAGATGCGCGTGTCGTCGACCTCGACGCTCGCGTCATCTACAAACAGCTTTGGGTTATTCTCCAATGCTATGTAAGAAAACAAATGAAAAGCCTGAGAGCCAACACTGTGAAGCGGCACCTTGACGGAATGCTCTACTTTGATAACTTCCTCAACATCCGCAATATCAGTCTCTCAAACGCTGACACGGACACTCAGTTCAACCTGAGTAACCTCCATGGAGTTGTCCGAGAGGCCAAGAGACAGTGTCGAGCTTAAGCGTGAGGGCAATCAGAGACAGGCTCTCCAAGAGCGTAAGGAAAGAAGACTCGTGCCCATCAAAATTTTTGCTAACTTCGGAACGTGCTCATATGTCAATGACTTTCATGACGGGGCCATAATGCGTTTGGACGCTGACCTCAGACTGTTACATGGTGAAATTTCGGAAGTGGAGAGGGACGAGATGGTGTCTGGGTGTCTGCCATCCAGCCATCCATCTGAGGAATGTTATTATGATCCTCATGATCCCCTCTATGGCACGTCGCTCATTGGAGTTGACCGCTCTACCGATGGAATCCTTTACCAAGCCACTCTCACTTGATGACAGTGGCATAGTATTGAAGTGCTATGAGCACAAAACCGTAGGAACGAGCACGGCTTTCATTAAAGTAGACAGGTGCACATTCAACGCTATGACCTCGTTCGTACAGCTGTACAGAAAGTCACTGACGGACGACCTCTCTAGTGAGTCGTCGCCCATCTTCCCGTCATATCAGCCCCATGACAGAACTTATGCAAGCCGCTTATCGGCCAGCGCACTTGGCAAAATTATGCATACCACATTTTTGAGAGCTAAAGTTATACTTAAGAACCTGAAAGGCAAACTCAATCCGCGGCGGTTCCGACACTGTGTGGTCACAACCGCCAAACGGGTTGTGCTGCCACTTGAGCAGTACAAGCTGTTAGCGTGGGGAATGTCCCACAGTGAAAGGACCGCTGCGGAACACTGCACAATTGGCTATCTACAGGAAAATTCGAACTGGCTCAGCGTTGGGTGGGGAAAGACCTTTAGGCCTGGATCCTCGTCTGCTCTACTAGTTGACGATGAACCTGATGGGTATATCCGAAGGTATATCGTATATCCTCTGAGTCCTGTTGACCAGAACTCAGACGATCTGGCACTAACCCAGGATTAGTTTCATGCCCTCCCTCTTCCACCAGAGTCTGTATCAGACTCTGATCCTGATGAACAGCTTGACCGCCTGTTGCTAAAGGACATGAAAGAAGAAAGAGCTTGTCCCTTGGATAAGGGGTTGGAAGACTATGTCGAAGGGACAGAAGAAACTTCTGATGAGGCCGATGAAATCGTCCTCTTTGCCGGGACCGTCAAGTGCTTCTCAGGAGACGGAGTCAGCGACCCTGTCTGACTTGACTGGCAGACAGGAGTGCATCCCAAAGCGAAGGCTGGTGGAGCCCTCGCCAGGCCCACCAGCTGAGCGACCAAAGCGGTAGGACGGTGACAAACTGGCGACTGGTGTGGCGGAAGGTATAGATGGGCGTCAGAGAGTGGCTTGGTGGCTTGCGCTCTCGTAAACAACCTATCAAATCGCTCCCGGTGCGGCTTCGAGAACAAAATCACTACCCTACAACGATCTCAGCTCGTAGGGAATGGGACATGTTTCTTGGATCTGCTGCAGCAACGGAGTCACTTCCTTTGGAGGTGCGATATCTGTGAGGCAAAGGGGTGTCGGTCCCGACACGGCTGCGAGAACAAAACTACCCTACAATGATCTCGGCTAGTAGATGAAGTGGACATAGTTTTCGGGGCCGTTGCAGGAATGAAGTCACTTCCCTAGGAGGTGCAATGGCTGTAAGGTAAACGGAAATCGGTCTCGGCGCGGCTCCGAGAACAATGTCACTTGTTTACAATGATTTTAGCTCGTAGGGGAAGTCGACTGATTTCTCGGGGCTGCTTCAGGAATGAAGTCACTTCCCTTGTACGTGCAATAGCTGTAAGGCAAATGTAAATCGGTCACGGCGCGTCTCCGAGAACAATGTCACTCCCCTACAATGATATCCGCTCGTAGGAGATGTCGACTGAGTTCTCAGGGCTGTTGCAAAAATGAAATCACTTCCCTTGGAGTTGGATTTGCTGTAAGGCAAATGTAAATCTATCTCGACGCGGCCCCGAGAAAAAAGTCGATCTCAACTCGTAAGGGAAGTGGCTATGGTTCTCGGGGCTGCAGCACTTCCCTTGGAGGTGCAATAGCTGTAGGACAAATGGAAATCGGTCTGGGCGCGTCTCCAAGAACAAAGTCACTACCCTACAACGATTTCAGCTCGTAGATGAAGTGGACAGAGTTTTCGGAGCTGCTGCAGAATTGAAGTCACTCCTTGGAGTAGCGATGCTTAAAAGGAACTTTGAAATCGCTCTCGAGGCGGTTCCGAGAACAGAGTCACTATCCTACAATGATCTCGGCTCGTAGATGAAGTGGACAGATTTCTCGGGGCTGTTGCAGGAATGAAGTCACTTACCTAGGAGGTGCAATGGCTGTAAGGCAAAAGAAAATCGGTCACAGTGCGGCTCCGAGAACAGTGTAACTACCCTACAATGATCTCAGCTCTTAGGGGAAGTCGACTGAGTTCTTAGGGCTGGTGCTGGAATGAAGTCACTTCCCTTGGAGAAGCAATGGCAATAAAGGAAATGGAAATCAGTCTCAAGCGGCTCCGAGAACCGAGTCTCTACATACCCTACAACGATCTCAGCTTGTGGGGGAAGTGGACATGGTTCTCTGGGCTGCTGCAGGAGTGAAGTCACTTCTCCTGGAAGTGCAATGGCTCCTGCACCAGCCCCGAGAACTCAGTCGACTTCCCCTACGAGCTGAGATCATTGTAGGGTAGTGAAATTGTTCTCGGAGCCGTGCCGAGACCGATTTCCATTCGGTCTCGACTCGTCTCCAAGAACAATGTCACTACCCTACAACGATTTCAGCTCGTTGGGGAAGTGAACATTGGTCTCGGGCTGCGACAGGAATGAAGTCACTCCCTTGGAGGGGCGATGATTGTAAGGAACTTCGAAATCGCTCTTGGGGCGGCTCCAAGAACAAAGTCACTACCCTACAATGATCTCGGCTCGTAGATGAAGTGAACCGAGTTCTCGGGGCTCCTACAGGAATGAAGTCACATCCCTTGGAGGTGCAATAGCTGTAAGGCAAATGGAAATCGGTCTCGGTGCTTCTCCGAGAACAATGTCACTAACATACAATGATTTCAGGTCGTAGGGGAAGTCGATTGAGTTCTCAGGGCTGCTGCAGGAATGAAGTCACTTCCCTTGGAGGTGCAATTGCTATAAGACAAATTGAAATCGGTCTCCGCGCGGCTCCGAGAACAAAGTCGATCTCAGCTCGTAGGGGAAGTGGACATGGTCATCGGATCTGCTGCAGAAATGAAGTCACTTTACCTGGAGGTGCAATAACTGTATGGCAAATGGAAATCGGTCTCGGGGTGGCTCCGAGAACAAAGTCACTACCCAACAACGATCTCATGTCGTAGGGGAAGTGGACATCGTTCTCGAGGCTGCTGCAGGAGTGATTTCCCTCACTTGGAGTGCCGATGCTTTTAAGGAACTTTGAACTCTCTCTTGGGGCAGCTCCGAGAAAAATGTCCCTACTCTACATTGATTTCGGCTCGTTAGGGAAGTGGGCAAGGTTCTCGGGGCTGCTGCAGGAATTAAGTCACTTCCCCTGAAGGTGCAATATCTGTAAGGCAAATAGAAATCGGTCTCGGCGCGGCTCCGAGAGCAATGTCACTCCACTACAACGATCTCAGCTGGTAGGGGAAGTCGACTGAGTTCTCAGGGCTGCTCAAGGAACGAAGTCACCTCCCATGGAGGTGCGATGACTGTAAGGTAAATTAAAATCGGTCTCCGCGCGGCTCCGAGAGCAATGTCATTCCCCTAAATCGATTTCGGTTAGTAGGGGAAGTCGATTGAGTCCTCGGGGCTGCTCAAAGAACGAAGTCACTTCCCTTGGAGGTGCGATGGCTGTAAGGCAAATGGATGATGGTCTCAGCGCCACTCCGAGAACAACGTCACTACCCTACAATGATTTCAGCTCGTAGGGGAAGTCAACTGAAATCTCGAGGCTGCTGCAGGAATGAAGTCACTTCCCTTGGACGTACAATGACTGTAAGGCAAATAGAAATCGGTCTCAGCACTTCTTCGAGAACAATGCCACTACCCTTAATGATCTCAGCTTGTAGGGAAGGTCGACTGAGTTTTCGAGGCTGGTTCAAAAAATAAGTCACTTCCCTAGGAGGTGCAATTTCTGTAAAGCAAATGGAAATCGGTCTCAGAATAGCTCCGGAAACAAAGTCACTACCATACAACGATCTTAGCTCGTAGGGTTAGTGAACAAGGTGCTCGGGGCTGCTGCAGGAGTGAAGTCACTTCCTCGGAGTGGCGATGCTTGTCAGGAACTTTGAAATCGCTCTCGGAGCGGCTTCGAGAACAAAGTCAATACCCTACATCCATCTCGGCTTGTAGGGAAAGTCGACTGAGTTCTCGGAGCTGCTCAAGGAACAAAGTCACTTCCCCTGGAGGTGCGTTGGCTTTAAGGCAAATAGATGTCGGTCTCGGAGTAGCTCAGAGAACAATGTCAATACCCTACACTGACCTCAGCAATTATTTGTTATTAAATGCCCCAAGTAAGGAAAACTGTCCACATACTCCAGCGGGGTCCCGCTAAGTACCCCGTCCGTTCTGTACTGGAACATTTGGTTGGGTGGTTTCACTAGCATACACACTGATTTACTGGTATTGTACTCGATGTCTAGTTTCGCGGCCTCAGCCTCGCATATATTTAGCATTGCCTGAATAGCATCGGCATGTGGGCCCAGAAGGACCATGTCGTCTGCATAGCTAATCGCGTTCATACAGCACCCGTCAATGTGACACTCAACACGGCTTAGAGATAGTCGGTCATGTAAGCTATCTACATACACAATGAAAAGGAGAGGCGAGAGTAGGCCTCCTTGCCTTATACCATTTGTTGTTCGAAACGTATTTGACATTGTGCTTCCCCATCGTATTACACATTCCTGCTGCTGGTACCAGTACTTTAGTAGCTTAACAATGTGAATTGGCGCCCCCCTTTCAATAAGTTTCTTGAACAGTGTCCAGTGATTAACACGATCGAATGCTTTTTTAGCATCCAAAAAACAAAGATACATAGGTAATTAATTGTCTGCTTTAATGTGAAGATAGCCATTTCCGTCCCATGCTGAGGCTTGAACCCAAATTGGTTGGGCGTTGTTTCCAGACAGTCGCCAAGCCTGTTCTGGATAACTATTTCTAGTCTTTGATGCAGCAGTAGCAATTGATATTGGTCTGTAGGAATCTTTATCGGTCGCACATTTTGTCTTCGATTTTATGATGGGTTTTACAACAACATCCATTAGTAACTTAGGAAGGTAATTATGTTTAAGACAGCCAGTGAAGAAAATAGACATGACATGAAGAAGTTGAACAGGACCATACTTGAATACTTCCGCAGGTACAC
>SDVV010002112.1:0-23748 GCA_016164225.1 Gammarus roeselii | reverse complement strand
TATAAATATATATAGATATATACCTGTTTCTGACAACTGTAAACTTGACAGTCAGTTAGAATTAATTATGGACATTGGCTCACTTGCCCGAAAAATTCATCAAATGTCCGTAAATATTTTGAGGACGGTCATGGATCCAGAAATACTTTGAACTCCTTCGTTAGGTTCAAACTGGAAACTTCGTGAGATTTATAAAAGCCTCAGACCCATTTTATTTGAAAACTAACTTGTTTCTCTCGGTTGTTCATGGCTTGAGCAACGAATACGAACAAGGGCCCTCAGAACCAAGTGACGGTGTCGGAAACCACATCAGGAGATAAAGATTTCTTACGGCAGCCGATTTTATATTTTTAAACGTGCCTCAACAACAGTACAGAACATGTCGCGGTTCAGAGACAAGTAGCACTCTTTATATTAAGACACAGAACAAACAAAATTTAAATTTTTTAAGCTGGCATGTTGCTTACCTGTCAAGTTACATTTCCTAGCTTTTCCAATTTCTTCATGCGAAGTTTATTTTCAGTGCTGCCACCTGGTGGCAAAATGCTGCAGTGCCCATTTCCAGGCATCATTAATCTGGGCGTTTTTTCCTGTTCGGAAGTACTTCCAGATGTCTCATTATTTTAAACAGGATTGTCTCGACACCAGTTCTTCCTCATGGGCCGTACCCTGTGTGTAGGAAGATACCTGCTAGGGAGCGTGCACACTACCTTCCTGATCGAGTACAGTGGTCTCTCGGTCTTCGGCCCAGCAAGTGCCATCACATCTTTAAATCCAGTATCTCATCTGATTATCTACCACTAATAATTTCTACTCACGATAAGCTAGGTCTGTGTTTCAGTTCAAACGTTTCCGTCTACCTAGACCTTTAAACAGTCAACATCAAATGATTGCTCGCTGACAAAAATTCGAGCTGGTGTCTCAATTTTTGCGCGTCATTGTATGAATGCAAGTCTCCAGATTTACATTGTAACACTCCTCCTTATTTGGTGGGTTTACGACTAGGTATCAGGTGTTAGTTAATAAGAACACATCTAACACTGGCAGTTAGTCAACACAAGTTGGCCTTGAGACCAGGTCCTAAATTGGTTGTTAGCAATGTTTCTACGAATATACATTAGGTCATCTATCTTTGGTGACCGTCTATTCTAATGATTGTATCATAAATACTATGTGAATATAGGCATAGGGAATTAGTAATTCATGTTCTTGTGACATGTCTTATCAAAGTTAGCTCTCGCAAGCCCTCGCACACTCAACATCTTTATTTTGCTGATCGTTTGGGATGATTTCAATGTTAATGATTTTTTTTGTTCCAGAGTGAGACAGAATTTGTACTTACAAATATTTGTATTTTAAATTAATCGACATATGCAAAGAAATGTAAGGTAATAAAATAGTAGATGGTTTGAAGATAAGAAGATTTTGATGCGGCCTGAAACTCAAAAACTTGCTTGTTTTCTTGCATTCTATTTAAAAATAAGTTCATTTATATTAATTTCGACGTTTTTTTTGTCGTCTGAGATTCTCGTAAGATTTCTTTCGTGATCGTGAAGTTTTGTCAAGGAAATCGCCTGCAATTTAAATAATTTGATATTTTTTAGAGTTCGGTAAAACAATGGAAAAGCTTGAATCATACTTGGATTCCAACAGAGCAAATGAGCATCTACAATTCTATTTCTAGGAGGCCTCAGATGGTTTCAACGAGTAATGGTTTCAGATGCTGACTTCAAATGGTTTCATATAGTAATCCTTCATTGGCGTTGTTCACCATTTTTCCAAATGACGCCAGGATCACGCTTTGAAACCATCCGAGACCATGTTGAACGCTTAGCACTGAACACATACGGGATACGATTTAATTGGCGACCCCCCGAAATATTTCGACATTCAAGAAAACGATCGCTAACATTAGGCGACCAACACGTACGTCATTCTCGCCCGGATCAAAACCAATAAATTTTGCATTCCTCGTCCACATTTTTGTACATTGAAGTCCCTGTTAGGCGGCAATCGGTTGAACCTATCAATTTTGCAGCCTAAAGTGCTGGAATACACATAGCCAAGTAAATTAATACGGACCATTTGCATTTTGAACACAGGAGAAAAAACATGTTATTTCGATGCATGAGTTCCATGCTAACATACATCATGAAGACGAAATTGGTTTGTTTCCACCGGGAGCACTGCTCAGTTGACAGAAAGTGGGTCGGTATTCGCAACACCTTCTACATCTACGAAGAGGCGGTCACAAGGCGCTGCATGTTCTCAATCAAGTTATTACCATTAAACGGTTCATGTGGAACTAGTGAACCTAGAAAATGAAATTCAATCCCCTTTTTTCATTTAAAGACAATACTTGAAGACGTCTGTGTGGCGAAATACCGTATTCATTGATTTGATATCTACGAGGAGGTTGTGAACAAAATACTCTCAAAAATGTATCTAAATACATTATCTTATCCCACTACTGCGGGGAGGTTATGGACAAAATACTCAACCAATTCATCTAAATACCTTATGTTGTCCGACTTTTAGGAAGTGGCTAAGGACGAAATACTCTGAAATTTTTTCTAATTACCTTATCTTGGCCGACACCGGCATAAATGGAAGGTCACATTTTCGAAAGGTCGCAACGACGGGGGTCGGATTTTAGTGAGGTGTCGCATTGTGGTCGGTCGTATTTTTGAACCCGAGTGGTCGATATAAAGCCAACAACACCTTTTTATTTAAAATTATATAGATCAAATTAATAATGGTAAAAACTCTTACGGTGGCATTCGGAACGTGTTCAGCATCCTTCTCGTTTTTTTGGAAAGGGTTTGGGTGGTACTTCTGTGTCGTGATGTGTGTCGTGCTCAATTGTGTATCGTACCTGTGTGTCGTGCTTAGTTGTGCGTCGCGCTGTGTGTCGTGCTTCATTGTGTGTTGTGATGTGTGTCGTGCTTAAATGTGTCGTGCTTAATTGTGTCGTGCTTATTTGTGTGTCGTGATGTGTATCGTGCCTAATTGTATGTTGTGCTTGTGTCTTGATGTCTGTCGTGCTTAATTGTGTGTCGTGCTTGTGTGTCGTACTTGTCTGTCGTGCTTGTGTCGTGCTTGTGTACCGCGCTTGTGTGTCGTGCTTTGTTTATCGCTTCAGGCCCTACAGCCGCTCAAACGGGCGAATGATCGGATTATTTCGGACTAGACAGCGTTTTCTCCCATTTTAACCAAGGTGATATAAACCTACAAACCCATAGGGAAGGACCTCCTTTCTTATGGAGCGAAATTGATCACATGCAAAATATATAGGAAATGATAGTCAACAAAATTTTACGCTTCATCATCCTTGATAAAGACAAACTTTCTGAAGCAGAAGATAACGGGCCCATGTCAAAGAGCATTTGATATCACAAGTAAAATCTCAAGTAAATTCAATACTTTCGGTATGCGGAATAAGTACTTCCATCAATCGCTCATCATTTGAAGTGACTACACGTGAAGGATAAATCAGGGTAGTCTAGTTTTTAGGTTCCGTGGACGATGCCTGAGGATCGCAGCCGGAAGTGGGCCACATAAGCGCTGACGATAATGGTGCTTAAGATAAGGGTGCTGACGATAAAGATGCCGACGATGAGGGTGTTAACGATAATGGTGCTTAAGATAAGGGTGCTGACGATAAAGATGCCGACGATGAGGATGTTGACGATAATGGTGCTTAAGATAAGGGTGATGACGATAAAGATGCCGACGATGAGGATGTTGACGATAATGGTGCTTAAGATAAGGGTGCTGACGATAAAGATGCCGACGATGAGGATGTTGACGATAATGGTGCTTAAGATAAGGGTGCTGACGATAAAAGTGCCGACAATGAGGGAGTTGACGATAATGGTGCTTACGATAAGGGGGCTGACGATAAGAGTGCTGCCGATAAGGAGGTTGACGATAATGGTGCTTACTATAAAGGTGCTGATGGTAAAGATGCTGACGATAAGGGTGTTGACGATGAGGGCTTACAAGTGTTTACAAGTGTACGGAGACAACAACAGGAATTTCGGCCCCAACTGGGTTGTACTTAGATAGTAAGAAGACTAGTTCTGAAGAAGGTCTAAGAGAGAAACATGTGTCTGTTTATTTTCAGTTTCAAAAGATCAAGAAAGGGAAAGTTTGTAGATGGGAATAGCATTTAACGATGATACTAATAAAAACTGAAGAGGAAGCCACCGACCCACGATATTGACCTGAGATTGGCACAGTTTCATTCATCGATAAAAAAAATGCTGACTGGCGTCATTGCTGGACACCGTTTTGCAACAAGCAGGTACCGATGCCGAGCACCTGTCGTACGGGCTAGTGCCAATGCCGAGCACCTGTCGTACGGGCTAGTGCCAATGCCGAGCACCTGTCGTACGGGCTAGTGCCAATGCCGAGCACCTGTCGTACGGGCTAGTGCCAATGCCGAGCACCTGTCGTACGGGCTAGTGCCAATGCTGAGCACCTGTCGTACGGGCTAGTGCCAATACCGAGCACCTTTCGTACGGGCTAGTGCCAATGCCGAGCACCTGTCGTACGGGCTAGTGCCAATGCCGAGCACTAAATAGGAGAGTACTGACCATGAGGGTGATGATGATGGCGATAAGAGTGATGACGAGAATAGTGCAGACAATAAGAGTGTAAACGTCATTGGTACTGACGATAACGGTTCTGACGATAATGGGCTGGCGATATGTGTAATAACGATTACGGTGCTGACAATGAGGGAATCGATGATAAGGGAGCTGACGAAATGATGCTGCCGATAAGGGTACTGACGATAGGAATACTGACGATAATGGTACCAACGATATGGGGGCTGATGGTAAGGGTCTGTCGTTGAAGGTCCTGTCGATAAGTGTGCTCCGATAATGGTACTGACGATAAGAGTACTGACGATATTGGTGCTGACGATAGGGGTGCTGACGATAATGGCACTGACGATAATAGTACTAACGATAATAGTACTGACGATGAGGGTATTGACGATGATGGCAATGACGATTAGGGTACCCAGGATGAAGATACTGATGATGAGGGTTCTGATGATAAGGTGGCTGTCGAAGTGGGTACTGGCGCTAAGTGTGCTGACGATAGCGGCACAGACGATAAAGGTGCTGACAAAATGTGTGCAAACGATAATGGTGCGGATGGTAAGGGTGCTGAAGCTAAGAGTACTGCCGATATGGGTTAAGACGATCCGAGGGCTGACGATGATTGGGTGGCAATAAGGATGCTGACGAGGATAGTGTTGACGAAATAAGAGCTGACGATAAGCTTGATAATGATAATGGTGATGACAATGAGGCTGATGACGATAAAGGTGCTGACGATTAGGGTACTGGCCGATGATAAGATAAAGGTGCTCTCAATAATTTTGCTGACGATAAGTTCGGACGATGATGGCATTGACGATGAGGATACTGACGATAAGATTGCTGACGATGAGGGTGCGGACGATGAAGATACATACAATATGGGTGCTGACGATAAGACACCTGACGATAATGCTGCTGGCGATAAGGGTGCTGACGATGTGGGTACTGGCGACAAGAGTGTTGACGATAATAGCGCAGATGATATGGATGCTCACGATAATTGTGATGGCGATAAGGTTACTGACGATGCGAGTGCTGATGATGAGGGTACTGACGATGAGGGTGCTGACAATAATGGTGCTGAAGAAATGGTGCTGGCGATAATGGTGCTGATGTCAAGGGTGCTAACGTTAAGGGTGCTGACGTCAAGGGAGTTGACGCAAATAGTACTAAAGATGAGGGTGCTGACGTTAGGAGTGGTGGTGATAATGGTGCTGATGATAAGGGTGCTGACGTCAAGGGAGCTGAGGCAAATAGTACTAACGATGACGGTGCTGACGTTAAGAGTGCTGGCGATAATGGTGCTGATGATAAGGGTGCTGACGTCAAGGTAGCTGACGCAAATAGTACTAACGTTGACGGTGCTGACGTTAAGAGTGCTGACGATCCTGGTGCTGATGATAAGGGGGCTGACGATAAGGGTGTAAGCGATAAAGGTGTTGATGATAATAGGGTTGATGATAGGGTGTGGAGGTAAGGTATGGACTATAAGGATGTGGACGATGAGGATGTTGAAGATAATAGTGCTGACGATTATAGTCTGACGATAAGGGTTCTGGCGATCAGGGTGTTGACGTAAAGGGAGTTGACATTAGGTGTGCTCAAGGTCAGGGTGCTGGCGGTGAGGTTGCTCTTGATAAGGGTACTCACAATATTGGTGATGACTGGGTGCTCACGCGGGAGTGCTCATGCTAAGGATGCTGCTTCTAAGGCTGCGGACGATAAGGGTGCTCACGATAAAGGTGCTGGAGATGAGGGTGCTGATGATTGTAGAGCGGACGATAAGGGCGCTCACAATCAGGTTGCCAACGATAAAAGTGCTAGCCATGTAGGTGTTTACAGTAAGAGAGCTCACTATAAAGGGGCCCGCGATTAGGATGCAGACAAGAGTGCTGGCAATAATATTGCTGTGAAAAGGGTGCTAGCAAGATGGGTGCTGTAAATAAAGGTGCTGTAAATAAGAGGGCTGGCAAGAAGGGTGCCGGCAATTATGTTGCTGCCGATAAGGGTGCTGACGAGGGGGGTGCTAACAGGTGACGGTGCTCACGATGCGTGTATTGGCGCTAAGGGTGTTCACGATACGGGTAAAGGCGATAGGAGAGCTGCCGATAGAGTGCTGGCGATAATGGCGCTGAGATGCACATGACCAGCAGAGGAAAGTTCTAGCAACGGGTCGAGAAGCGTCCTAGATTTCGCTTGAGACCTCCTTACCTCCTTGAAAGCGTCCTTCCTGCTCTAGAGGTGGATTCTATACCACTTGAAATGCGTTCTATTCTAATAGAAAACGTCTTATACTCTAATTGAGGGGCGTCGAATACTTCTCTTGAGGCGCGTCTTCTACTACTTGAAAAGTGTCCTATACTTCTCTAGGGGTACGTCCTATACTACTAGAAAGCGTCTTATATTCTCCTTGAGTCGCATCCTAAGCTTCCCTTGAGGCGTGCCCTCTACTTCTAGAAAAGCGTCCTAAACTCCTCTAAAGGCGCAACCTATACTACTTGAAAAGCATCCTATGCTCCCCTTGAGGCGCATCCTTTACGACTGGAAGAGAGTTCTTTATTTCCCTTGAGGCGCGTCCTATACGTTCCTTGCGGCACGTCCTGTACTCCCTTTGAGGTGTATCCTTTACTATTGGAAAGCGTCCAATACTCCCTCTGAGGCGCGTCCTGTACTACTAGAAAAGTGTTCTATACTCTCCTGAAGGTGCGTCCTGTGCTACTTGAAAAGCATCCTATACTCTCAATGAAGCGCGTCCTGCACTACTAAAAAAGCTTCCTATTCTCCTCTACAGGCGCGTCCAATACTACTTGAGAAGCGACCTTTTCTTCCCTAAAGACGGGTTCTATACTGCTTGAAAAGCGTCCGAAACTCCCATACTACTTGAAAAGTAACCGATTCTACCTATAGTCCTGCTGGCAGGTGACATTTATATTTCACGAATCATTTGTGTTGTTCTTCGTGTTCGTTTATCATGTATCTATTATTTCACAGAGAGTCAAAAATTTATTCGACTCACTAAAATATTATTTATCTTTAATAAATTTTGGAAATTAGCGACAAGTTGATGGAGCACAAAAAAACAATAGTTCGTTTGCTAATGATGCATAGGGGACTTCAAAATCGTGGGCCGCCTTGTTTCCTTTAATTCTATGTCCGGTGGAGATTGACCCCCGAATCTAATCAAATTTAATCTTACATTCTATTTATTTATAAGTTAATTTTCGAAACATTTCCGGACGATTTCTTTCAACAACAAAGTGCTGTACATTCTAGCGATGCATTTTTTTTTCAAGAAGTTTTTGAAAACAAATTTGCCATTTTATGCTGATATATTCTTATCCAGTATTATTGTACAAATTAAGAAGAAAGGAAATATATACTTGGATTCGCAGAGAGCAACATCTTATGATCATCAGAGAGTTGAAAATCAGGTGGTCAAGAAGGTCATATGGAAAGCACTCCTAAACACACAGAGAAGCGTTAGAGACAACCCTAAAAACATTTACAATCATCTGCAAGGTTGATACCTACGCTTCCAGATGTATATCATTTTCTTCCTATAATCTAGAATGCTACCCGCCAGTCTTCGATAGGCGTTACATACATGCCGATAAATTTTCCCTATGAATGCGTTATTTCCTCCAACATCAGTAATATTCTCGCTCACCAGGAGGCTATTGACTCTTCCTGCGCCCTCTGATACACCGCCCTGTGAGAGTCAATGATGCTAGGTTCAATTAATTGAGTCTACTTGAACATATAGTGTTACTTTTCTGCAATTTGGTATTGTATTCCTAATTGTAATGTATCCATCGGCGTGTTACAATATAAAATAATATACTCGGATAAAATGTCCACTATGCCGGCATGGAGATGGTTGGGAAATATTCATCAAGACCTGGTATCTTGATGAATATTTCACATAAATTCATGAATTTAAGTTTTATGTCACTCAATCATTCATGAATTCATGTTTCCATATTTTATGGCACTGAAGCATCAATAATCCTACCCGAGTCTGGTTTCTTGCATCGCTTATTTGTTAAAAACAGACTCACTCTAACGCATGCGAGGCCTCTCTCAATAAGCGTCGTCCACAGCAAAAAATAGACAAGGTTGTTTGGAGTTCAGTACCAGTTTGAAGCAGTCCATTGATACCTCACAGTCTCGCGTCACGCTTTGTCGAGGCTGTCCCCGCCTCGCGTCATGCTTTGTCGAGGCTGTCCCCGCCTCGCGTCATGCTTTGTCGAGGCTGTCCCCGCCTCGCGTCGTGCTTTGTTGAGGCTGTCCCCGCCTCGCGTCAGGCTTTGTTGAGGCTGTCCCCGCCTCGCGTCATGCTTTTTCAAGGCTGTCCACGCCTTGCATCATGCTTTGTCGAGGCTATCAACGCATCACGCTATGCTTTAAGGAGATTAACATCGCCTCACGTTTTGCTTTGCCATTGTCGCTTGTTGTTGCTTAGCATTAGTTCTTCCTGCGGTAGATGACGCGGCCGGCACATTGTCCGATATTCCGGATACCCAACGACATGTTCGTGTTTGGAATATTACGTCTAGTGCAGGCTTACATGCTAGACCTACACCCAAGGGAAAATGTATGCTGTCCCGCGGGAGCCCACAGATCACAACCGACGAGATGTTCTGATTGAGCCATCCGGATGTGATGGCTGGGCAGATGTTCAGGACGTGCTCGACTGGTGAACTAACTGAAACTCGCGTTAGAGATAGACTCCTTAGTCTAATCAAGTCTAATCGAATGTTTCGGGCGCTCCCCGGCACTGCAGGAGCAGATCGGAGGGGGCAGCCCCTACTCTATGTTGGTATGCCTGGAGGGCCGTGTGGTGCCCGTAACTCAACCCCTGGGCATCCACAACTCCTCCACGTCCACGTTCGTTGAGTAATTATGTAGGACCATGATGGATCTATCATCAACCAGTGCATGAACTGTGAAGAGTGTGTGTGTATCTGCTTACGCATTGATGTGTTGTGTGTCGAGTGGGAAATGGTGGTGTAAAAAGAATCTACGTGTGCTGCCGGTTTATAATGTATATTTTGGTGGATTTGAAGTGGATTCAGCCTGGGACGGCAGGGATGAGCCGGGCTTACTATCCTGCAACACATGTGTACCCCTCTTCATATCGAAACGATGTTTGAGGGGAGGATTTAACTTTCCTGGTGCAGATGAGGAATGGGTGCGGTCTGTGTACAGCCCATTTCGATGCGTAAGGCCGTGTTCTGTATTCTTTGTAGGGAGTTAATGTGTGATGGCACATGGTCAGAGAGCCAGGCAGTGTTTGTGTGAAAAATGATGGGTCTGATCAATTGTTTGAATTGTATTGTAATTGATTCCTTGGAGGACCCAGTATGTGGTTGTGGTAATTGTCCGGTACACGTTCAGTTTAGGTTTGGCTGTAGGGCTGACGCTGTTTGTGTAGGTTTAAACGTCATTCATGCGTCATAGGTTACTCCAAGAAACGCAATAGTGAGCCTATGGGTTATGGGAGTGCTTATGTGTGGAGCATGAGAGTGAACGCGGTGTTCATTGTTGACTGGGGTAATAATGTGAGGGATGACGTGCTTGCGGACACTCTCATTCTGTTATCCTGCAACCAGACTTTGAGACAGTCCAGGTATTGGGGGAATGTGCTGCTGTCGTTCCGTGTTTCTGGTGTTATGTGATGAGTGTAAGGTCATCTGCGTATGAGCTGGTGTGGGTGTTGGATTGTGTTAGTGCAGGCAGATCGTTGAAGAGAGAATGGGTGAAGACAGAGCCCTGGGAGACACCGTTGGGGTAGTGCCGTGTTCGTAAGGACTTCTTATTGTAGACTATGTGTGCATCTCTGCCAGAGTTAAAATCAACTAGCCACTTCCTGTAGTTTGGATGTATGGGTGATAAAAAAATTATTTAGGGCCTTACTAATGTCAATAGGGCATGCCAGGGTGAGTTGGATTGGTTTCATTTACGTTTCATGCAGGCCTACGTGGATGGTCCATGTGAGGTTGGTGAGGAGTGTGGCTGTAGAGCGTTGTGTACTGATACCTTGATGTGTAGAGGAACGGGGAGTTGCGAACTAATTTAATTTAGGCGCAGTCTCTCAAAAAATTTCGAAGGATTCGGGAGGAGTGAAAAAGGTCTGCATGAGGATGGATCTGTGGGTTAGGTTTCAGGATCGGTATGATTTTCGCTTGCTTCCAGGTTTTGTTTATGGGGTTTTGTAGAATGGAGAGGCTTAAGACGTTTGTGAACGGTCTGATGTGCTGTGGACTTAGGTGTTTAATGCCAAGGTATGATATGACGTCATAGACCGTTGTTGGTCATTCTGATGTAAAGGAGTGAAGTCAATGTTTGGATCAATCTCAAATTTGTGTAACTGCTTGAATATCTTCCTATTGTCGGAATAATATGGTAATAGGCAAGTATTTACAAAGCGTTTGTTGGGAATATCTGCTTGTTGATGGTGCGGTGAGCGTGTTGGGTGATCTTATGGCCTCATGTGAGTCTATGGGGCTTGTGTTGATGTTGTTGAGGATCTTGATGAGTTTACAAAAGTTTCATGGAGAGGTCAGGAAGTTGGTGTCTGCCAGATCATTCCGCTACAAGTTCCTCTGTTACTCACGAATGACTTCATCTATTTCTGCGTTCAGGGTTTAAGTCTGTATGCTTCTGTCATTTGTGAAGGGTAAGTTACGGAGGTGGTTTCTCTATTGATTTTTGCCCTTAATGGGAGCCAATAACATTGGGTTCGAGCTGCCTTCATGGTCGAGCACAATGATGAAGTGTTTTTAGAAAGCGTCAACATATGTGTTCGAGTGATGTCGAAGTCGTGTAGAGCATTTATATTGACGCCGTGTATTTTCTTCCTCTTGTAGTAAGGCTTGTGAAGGTTTGGGGATCCAAGTTGATAGTTGAGGACTATTGAGATGGGGTCAGAGGACATGTCTTGATGGACTGCTTGGCACCTTTTGGCAGAATAGAGCGAAATTAGGAGAGCAGAAAGGAGACGTCAGGAGAGGTCTGTTAAGTGGTAGTGTTAGAAGATTTGCGGGTGGGTGTGTAATTTGGAGATTTTCGCTTATATAACCGGTTACTGTGTAGCTGTCCCCTGTTAACCTTTTGTTGAAACCACGGTGTTTACGAGCTGGCCTTTGATCGCTTAAGAGACCGGCCAGAGAAGTTTTTATTTATGTCAATTATTTATGACATGCGCAAACGTGTTATCCGAAACCATAACTTAAAAAAGTACAGTATCCACTTCGACAAATTAAAGTAAATGAGCTCTTCCCCATCAACAAATAAGTTGCTCCTCTCCTATAGTTTTTGAGTTGTACTCATTCAAAGTTCGGTCTATTATTTTGATGGTCACCTCATAAAACGTAACGATATCACAATTTCGTTTCCGTTTCATCCGTTGTTTTCCTGATCACAAATAGGTTCTAGTTTTGAATATTTTGCTCCTATAATGTGCGTCAGCCATGTAAAGCCCCACGACATGATAAGGACAAGTCATAAGTTGCTGGCAGCATGATTGCCGCTAAACCTCGGCAGCCCTCGTAATCGCATACCCTTTGCGTACCTCCGTTGCTCCGTGTGTTATTTCCTATTTACAAAGTTCATTTCCGTAAAATGTCGTGAACAGTAAAAGGACTTGAACGTGACCAGAAGTATTCTTGTTAGGGTGTGTCATTCAGCGCAGCACTCTGCGCAGCTGTAAACGCCTTCGTTGTTCCACTTCAGAAGTATTTTTATTAGGGCGTGCCATTCGGTGCAGCATTCGGCGCAGCTGTAAACGCCTTCGTTGTTCCACTTCAGAAGTATTTTTATTAGGGCGTGCCATTCGGTGCAGCATTCGGCGCAGCTGTAAACGCCTTCGTTGTTCCACTTCAGAAGTATTTTTGTAAGGGCGTGCCTTTCGGTGCAGAATTCGGCGCAGCTGTAAACGCCTTCGTTGTTCCACTTCAGAAGTATTCTTGCTATTGTGTGGCATTCGGTGCAGCATTCGGCGCAGCTGTAAACGCCTTCGTTGTGTCATTTTGATACCTTCATTACTCTCTGCACTCTTCAGATTGTGCTGGCCAAAATAAAGATTATCCGTATAGTCACATCGATATTGATTGTCATTGTTATTATTAATTTATTATTTGAACTGCAATTGAAAGATCGTCTACACGCATTCACTCGACAAATAGTTTTTCAATCGATCTCAATGGAATATTTTTTGTTTTAATTATAAACTGTACGTAAGTATTCAAATAATCACGACTGATTTTACTCCTGGCCGCGTAATGATAGTTCATGTGCTCACTCTTAGCCGTGTAATGATGAGTTCGTCACCACTGAGCTCACTCTTATGCGTGTAATGATGAGTTCATCCCTACTGAGCTCACTCTTGACCGTGTAATGATGAGTTCATGTGCCCACTTTTGACTGTGTAAGGAAGAGTTCATAAGACCACTCTTGGCCGTGTAATGATGAGTTCGTGTGCTCACTGTTGGCCGTGTGATGATGAGTTCATGTGCTCACTCTTGGCATTGTAATGATGAGTTCATGTGCCCACTCTTAGCAGTGTAATGATGAGTTCATGTACTCACTCTTGGCCGTGTAATGATGAGTTCATGTGCTCACTCATGGTCGTATAATGATGAGTTCATGTGATCACTCATGGCTGTGTAATGATGAGTTCATGTGCTCACTCTTGGCCGTGTAATGATGAGTTCATGTGCTCACTCTTGGCCGTGTGATGATGAGTTCATGAGCTCACTCTTGGCCGCGTAATGATGAGTTCATGTGCTCACTGTTGGCCGTGTAGGGCTGAGTTCATGTGCTCACTCTTAGCCGGGTGATGATGAGTTAATGTGCTCACTCTTGACCTTGTAATGATGAGTTCATGTGCTCACTCTTAGCCGTGTAATGATGAGTTCATGTGCCCACTCTTGGCCGTGTAATGATGAGTTCATGTGCTCACTCTTGACCGTGTAATGATGAGTTCATGTGCTCACTCTTGCCCGTGTAATGATGAGTTCATGTGCTCACTCTTGACCGTGTAATGATGAGTTCATGTGCTCACTCTTGGTCGTGTGATGATGAGTTAATGTGCTCACTCTTGACCTTGTAATGGTGAGTTCATGTGCTCACTCTTAGCCGTGTAATGATGAGTTCATGTGCCCACTCTTGGCCGTGTAATGATGAGTTCATGTGCTCACTCTTGCCCGTGTAATGATGAGTTAATGTGCTCTCTCTTAGCCCTGTAATTATGAGTTCATGTGCCCACTCTTGGCCGTGTAATGATGAGTTCATGTGCTCACTCCTGGCCGTTTGATGATGAATTCATGTACCCACTTTTGACTGTGTAAGGATGAGTTCATAAGCCCACTCTTAGCCGTGTAATGATGAGTTCGTATGCTCCCTCTTGGTCGTGTGATGATGAGTTCATGTGCACACTCCTAGTCGTGTAATGATGAGTTTATGTGCTCACTCTTGGCCATATAATGATGAGTTCATATGCTCACTCCTGACCGTGTAATGATGAGTTCATGTGCCCACTCTTAACCGTGTAATGATGAGTTCATGTGCTCACTCCTAGTCGTGTAATGATGAGTTCATGTGCTCACTCCTAATCGTGTGATGATGAGTTCATGTGCTCACTCCTAGTCGTGTAATGATGAGTTCATGTGCTAACCCTTGGCCGTGTAATTATGAGTTCATGTGCTCATTCTTGGCCGCGTAATGATGAGTTCATGTGCTCACTCTTGGCCGTGTGATGATGAGTTCATGTGATCACTCTTGGCCGTGTGATGATGAGTTCATGTGCTCACTCTTGTCCGTGTAATGATGAGTTCATGCGCTCACTCCTAGTCGTGTAATGATGAGTTCATGTGCTCACTCCTAGTCGTGTAATGATGAGTTCATGTGCTCAGTCTTGGCCGTGTAATGATGAGTTCATGCGCTCACTCTTAGTCGTGGAATGATGAGTTCATGTGCTCACTCCTGGTGTGTAATGATGAGTTCATGTGCTCATTCTTGGCCGCGTAATGATGAGTTCATGTGCTCACTCCTGGCCGTGTAATGATGAGTTCATGTGCTCACTCTTGGCTGTGTATGGATGAGTTCATGCGCTCACTCCTAGTCGTGTAATGATGAGTTCATGTGCTCACTCTTGGCCGTGTGATGATGAGTTCCTGTGCTCACTCTTGGCCGTGTAATGATGAGTTCATGTGCTCACTCCTGGCCGTGTAACGATGAGTTCATGTGCTCACTCTTGGCCGCGTAATTGTGAGTTCCTGTGCTCACTCTTGGCCGTGTGATGATGAGTTCATGTGCTCACTCTTGGCCGTGTAATGATGAGTTCATGTGCTCACTCTTGGCCGTGTAATGATGGGTTCACCACCACAGAACTCACTCCTGTCGGCATACAGATGGGTTCACCACCACATAACTCACTTTTATCCGCATGATGGGTCATGATTGTCTGTGGTAAATTAGATACGAATAAAAGTCATCAAGAAGTTAAAAAAAATAACAGTTTAGATGATACTGTGAAGCGAGAGCATATGAAAAGAAAAATGGCCTGTATATTACCAACATTGTTCGTAGCAATGCAAACTGGAAAGGAGAAGGAAGACAGAATCGGAGCTATACCGCATCACTTGAAGCTTAGTTCTTTTTTGTTCAATTAGGCGTTTAACTTTTCCACTTTCCCTTCTCGTGTTCGCCGGTAATTCAGCTAAAATAGTAAGGGCGAGTTATGGTCGGCCACACATCAGATGAAGGTTGACCGGCGACCTCCGTCCATTTGTTTCTATCTATGTGGCGAGTCAAAAGCAATATGAATGTACATGGAAAAGTTCTTGACTGATGGGTGATGCTCTAATGCGGCCTGGAAAGGTTACTTCTTGTGTGCTCTAGCAATAAATAAATAGAGTTGGATGTGTGAGTGCCGCTTGTAGAACCGGTAACAGCCTTCGCATCGCCTTCAGACTGTTTTAAATGTTTTTTCATAAACAAAATGTTTGTCAACTCGATAACAAATCGACTTAATGTGTCAGAATTAGATTTATTTAAATTTAATAACTACACTATTGCCTCTTTTTTTTGTAATCCAATTCAAAGGGCATATTATATAGGTATCCATGTGAACAATATGTTCTATGGTTATTGACTATCTACACTATTGCCCCAGTGTTTCAGTAATCGAATCAAATGACGTATTACCATATCAGCAATACAAATGACCCAGCTGATCAGAAACAGTTCCTTCGTTGCAGTCTTTCGTACACAGTGGCGTCACACCGCACAGGCCTGTCTCCCTCTCATTGGGATGGTGAGGGAGCCTTTCCTGTTCCGCTCACGCTCGGAACAGGAAAGGCCAACAATTAAGATGTTTCACACGGTCCGCAAGGATATGTTGTAGGACTACCTGTTGAGAAATGCAATGCCAAAATAAGTGCAATAATTCACATTGAGATATGGGGAAAATTGTTCTTTTATATAGTAGCATGTAGGATGATAAAAACACCTCGGCGTGACTTCATTCAAACGGATTGCTTGATAGAAAAATCATTCATGTTTCTTAATAATATATTATATTCGATGAAACTGAGAAATAAATGAATCTAAAAAGTATCGTGTGAAGATCATTACTACTCCATATTATATTCTGAGCAATGTTTCATATCGCTGATTTATTTAGTTGCAAAAGACGGTGTTGGAAAGATAATATTACAATTTGAATTATTTTCGAAGCCCCGATCCGTGACATGGAAGTTTTATCCATCATATTTTTCATAATACCTAAATAATTGGTTTCTAAGAAATCATGAAACGTTAATACAAAAGTAACCATGTATTCTGTAGAAGTTGAATAGATGTATGCGGTTGCATGTACATACATTCACCAATTCAAGTCGGTTGCATAAGATTCAATTTGCTATGTGTTGCGTCCTATTAACGGTAGAAATCATGCCCACGATAAACAGATATTTAGTACATATAATTGTTGAGAAATAAATGTCGTATAAAATTAAAAATTTTCCTGTAGAGGTACACTTCTGCACCGAATAGCTGAACGGCAAAAATACGTTGTCTTCGTGGAGTATCGAATATCCGGCACAGGTTTACGCGACTATGGCAATGCCTTTGAGGTACGAATGCTCAGGAGATAGTGTGAGGTAGCTTGGAATTGTTCCTAGCCATGACTAATGCCTACTCTGGGGTAATTATTACCCATAAGTAAAGATGCTGGTGACTCCGTGCTGCTTCTAGACAGTATCAGTTGAAATTGTGTGGCTCCTAAACAGTATCAGTTGAAATTGTGTTGCTTCTAAACAGTATCAGTTGAAATTGTGTTGCCTCTAAACAGTATCAGTTGAAATTGTTTGGCTTCTAAACAGTATCAGTTGAAGTTATTCAATGGAAGTAAGTAACACTCGAAATTATGTTATTTGACGGAATCATCTGTCTGTTCTCCACAGGAAATGTATGTTATATGACTGAATCATCTGTCTGTTCTTTCCTTACTTTGCCTTCCGAAAGCAAACGAGTAACAATGTCGCATAAAGAAGTGTGCAGCCGCAATGCCAGAGTCCGCAATCAGAGTTTCATTTTGTTTGAGCACTCTTTTGGAAACAATTTATGGAGTTAATCGATCCATATAAGAAGGCTGCAGTCTTTATGTTTCGTGTGAACCTATAACTCTGCGTCACTCTATAACTCTGCATCACTCTATAACTCTGCGTCACTCTATAACTCTGCGTCACTCTATAACTCTGCGTCACTCTATAACTCTGCGTCACTCTATAACTCTGCGTCACTATAACTCTGCGTCACTCTATAACTCTGCGTCACTCTATAACTCTGCGTCACTCTATAACTCTGCGTCACTCTATAACTCTGCGTCACTCTATAACTCTGCGTCACTTTATAACTATGTGTCCCTCTATAACTCTGCGTCACTCTATAACTCTGTGTCACTCTATAACTCTGCGTCACTCTTATTATATAACTCTGCGTTACTCTTATTCATTGAACTGGTGCAATATCTCAGTCGTATTTAATTCAATGTAAATATGTTCGTGTATTCATTCCATGATGTTTATCACGCGGCTTACAATTAAACTTACTTCATTTAACGCGGCCTGTTTATAGAGGAGCATAGACTTAGCTGCGAGAGGTCCCGGGACCACAGTCCGGACTGGCCAAAAATGTTATATTTCATGTTGCAATGAACGTCCCGCTGTCAGATAACAGATACAACTGTACATCAGAGACTGTGCACATGCAACAACAAAATCACTGATAGAATCTTAGTTCAGAATCATGTGCACCCCGGGAAGGTACATATGTGTACAGTCTTTGAGTGAAGTTTCTCTGTGCACACGCTAAGAACTGAAACACTTGGCTGAACTCGAGGCCACGTGTGTACTCATCAAACGAAGTAACTGGGACTCCATTGGGCTCTTCGACTTCATTGGGTGCGCCCTTCACAAGAAATCGTTATTCGTATCATCATATTTAGAAAAGGTTATAATCACCGATTAAAAGCATTTGCCAGCACCATTTGTGTTGGTAACTATCAGCTTTTTCGTTGATGCCGAGGATGGAAATGTATGACTTCAAGCACGGCTTCTGTTATTTACAAGCGTGGTAGAGCAACTGAATTTCTAGGTAATATACCACTATTTTTTTTTAATTAAAACACATTGGTGTTAACTAGAATGCCCCGATACACAAATTTCGACTGATGCTGATACCCTAGCTTAAAAGGCATATACCGATACCTTAGTATGTTATTTAATAGGATTTGCATTAAAAAATCGCACGAAATTACACACTCTTGGAATCGCCATTGGACAATTTTTTTTGTAGACAGAATTTTATCGGAGCACTTATTGCCCTGAGACAATAATTAGAAAATATGTACATATAAAAAATTTACTTTTTCAGAATTTTGATTTGTCTAGTTGGGAAATAAACACATTGAAATTGTAACGGAAGATTGATCATCAAAATCAGCATATGACAACAGTTGCATTCGAGATGACGTCACACAACCTGAAGCAGCAGCTGCTGCGAGTAAAGAATGGCACCGTGGTCCTGATGCAAAGAAAAATTCATTAAAACAAAGCGTGGACCAGCTGTTCATGGGGCACACAAACAACAATTGATTCGATGGTGCATCTCGAACGCACTTTGTTATAGCTAAAAAGACTGAAAACTTTATTTCAAGCCAACAGACCCCACAGCTCGCCACAACTGGGTTACTACTCAAGATGCGTCTAAACCGATCCCCTCTTACTCCTGGACGGTGGTAGCCAATGCCTCTGTAGCCCTGAGGCAAAGCTCCTGTGACGACCGCTTTCTCCATGGCCTTGGCATTGGGACTCTTCAGACACGTAGAACAGAAACTAGTTGTTTTCCCGCCAGATGTCGTGGGGAACCATGTGAAAGCCTCTGTCGGTCGAGCAATAGAGGAGGCTAAGAAAGTGGGTGGTTATCCAGCGGGGGTGAGCTAGAGTGGGTCAGCTACCTGGGGTGGCAGAAGCAAGCCTATAAATGGGTCAGCTAACTAGAGTAATCGGGGTGGGCTGGAATTGGTTATCTGGAATAGCAAGGGTAGGTTAGTGTTGGTCAGCTCCATAAGGTATGGGAAGTGGGCTTAGAGTGGATCTGCTGCCTGGGGTAGCAGGGGTAAGCTAGAGTGGGGCAGCTTCTGGGAATAGTTGCGGTGGGCGTGAGTGGATGGTCAGCCTAGGATACTCGAGATGCTGTCTGCTCCTATACGAGATAGTGCGGTAGGTCATACCTAGCATTTTCTTTGCGTTTTTAGCTGCATCGTTACTAACCTTGCTATTCTTTTTAAATTGCTACTAATGATGACACCAATACCTCTCACTTCGGTGACGAGAATCTGTTTCTTTCCGGACTTAGAATATACGTGCCTGAGGATGTGACGACTTTTGCATGTTCCGACATTGAATTTCATTTGACCCTTTTCTGCCCTAACAATAATTTTCTTCCAGATCAATTGGAGCTGCTGACACTCCAAATCTGTTTGCAATTTTCTTACTAGCTTAGTATTGCTGTAAGCCTGCTAATGTTCGAAGCACGTTTTTATCAGATCGATTATGAATATCATGAAGAGGACTGGACTTAAAACAGATCTCTCAGGCACGCCGCTTGTTACATTACCTCAAGGGGAGGAGGCTCCGTTTAGTACGACTTACGGCCGTTCGTCCGTGAGCCAACATTTTATTAAGTTATTTTGCTCGCATCGGACACCGGTGTTGTGCTATTTACTAACTATGTTAGGAACTGTATCGAAAGCTTTATGGAAATCAAAAAATATTATATCGATTTATGATTTCGCGTTGTAAATTTAAGTGATATTCTTGAAAAACACCAGCAGGTTCATCTGACAGGAACGGTTGTGTTTAAAGACGTGCCGAGAGTCACCTAATAACGCGTTGGTTTCTAAGAATTATGTAATATAATCCGTAATTAAACGTTCAATCAATTTACTAGTGACTTTGTGAGGCAAATTGGTCGGTAATTGCTGATGCTGTTTATGACCGATTAAAAAAAGAGGTTACGTTGTTTTCTTTCTAGTGAAAGGGGCAAGTGCCATTTGTGAAAGATTTTGTGAAAACCCTTGATAGGGGGTCCTTCGTATCCTTTAGTATTATGAGATGAAATTGTTCTGGACCAGTAGATTTTGTTACTTTTAATTTATCTATTTATTTAATATCCACGTCAGGCAAAAAATGTACTGTGCTGATGGCTTCAATTCATTTCTCTGCTATGATACTAAAAGGATGATTATCCTAATTCTCTGGCGTAAAACCAAAACAGGATTTGGTTTAATAGACCACATGTTTTAATTTTTCTGTTTCTGCCTCTCCACGACCGTTGTCAGGAGATCCTAAAACAGATCTTAAACTTTTTTTTTGCTCCAAATGAAGCAAAATAATGGGTTCGAATTAGTTTGGAGTTCGCAGCAATTTGATTTGCGTTATCTAAATTTGATGCGTTTCAGGATCTTCTTTACAACTCTTCTGCTGATTTTCTTTTCATTTTTTCTTTAAACGTCGTCACATGGGTGTTCTTCAAATAAAGAGTGCTTGTTTTCTTCTGTGACTGTTGATGCTGCAGTTCTTCTTTCCAGTACTTAGGCTGGTTGATCATGGGATGTGATCAAATCCAATATTTCAAAGCTTTGTTACAAACTTTTCTAACGACAGATTGGATGTCACGTCCAAGGGTTATATTCGCTGACGCCATTGACTCTCGCGAGCCATCTAAGTTAGCGTCAGCAGAATGATCCAACATTAGCCAGTGGCAGTACCGTTTGTCTTCAAATCAATGTCAGCAATAGTGAAGTCTCTCAGCACAATAATGTTTGGTGTGTTAGCCTGAGAGTGGGTCAGCCCTCTGGGGTAGTCTTAGAGTGGGTCAGCTGCCTAGGGTAGCCTTGGAGTGGGTCATTTGCCTGTAGTAGCAGTGGTGGATTTAAGTGTAAGTTGCCTGTGGCAGCTGGGGTGGGTAGAGTGGGTCAGCTGTCTAGGCTAGCATTGGAGTGGGTCAGTTGACAGAAGTAGCAGTGGTGGATTAGGGTGTAAATTGCCTGTGGTAGCTGGGGTGGGTAGAGTGGGTCAGAGGCCTGACATCAGTTAGGTAAATGCGGTATGGGCTATGAGTGGGTCAGAGGCCTGAAATCAGTTAGGTAAACGCGGTATGGGCTATGAGTGGGTCAGAGGCCTGAAATCAGTTAGGTAAATGCAGTATGGGCTAAGAGTGGGTCAGAGGCCTGCCATCAGTTAGGTAAGTGCGGTACGGGCTTAGAGTGGGTCAGAGGCCTAACATCATTTAGGTAAGTGCGGTACGGGCTTAGAGTGGATCAGAGGCCTGACATCAGTTAGGTAAGTGCGGTACGGGCTTAGAGTGGGTCAGAGGCCTGACATCAGATAGGTGAGTGCGGTATGGGCTAAGAGTGGGTCAGAGGCCTGACATCAGTTAGGTAAGTGCGGTACGGGCTTAGAGTGGGTCAGAGGCCTGACATCAGTTAGGTGAGTGCGGTATGGGGTAAGAGTGGGTCAGAGGCCTGACATCAGTTAGGTAAGTGCGGCACGGGCTTAGAGTGGATCAGAGGCCTGACATCAGTTAGGTAAGTGCGGTACGGGCTTAGAGTGGGTCAGAGGCCTGACCTCAGTTAGGTGAGTGCGGTACGGGCTTAGAGTGGGTCAGAGGCCTGACATCAGTTAGGTGAGTGCGGTACGGGCTTAGAGTGGGTCAGAGGCGTGACATCAGTTAGGTAAGTGCGGTACGGGCTTAGAGTGGGTCAGAGGCCTGACATCAGTTCGGTAAGTGCGGTACGGCCTTAGAGTGGGTCAGAGGGCTGACATCAGTTAGGTAAGTGCGGTATGGGCTAAGAGTGGGTCAGAGGCCTGACATCAGTTAGGTAGGTGCGGTACGGGCTAAGCGTGGGTCAGAGGCCTGACATCAGTAGGTAAATGCGGTACGGGCTTAGAGTGGGTCAGAGGCCTGGCATCAGTAGGTAAATGCGGTACGGGCTTAGAGTGGGTCAGAGACCTGACATCAGTAGGTAAATGCGGTACGGGCTTAGAGTGGGTCAGAGGCCTGACATCAGTAGGTAAATGCGGTACGGGCTTAGAATGGGTCAGAGGCCTGGCATCAGTAGGTAAATGCGGTACGGGCTTAGAGTGGGTCAGAGGCCTGACATCAGTTGGTAAATGCGGTACGGGCTTAGAGTGGGTCAGAGGCCTGACATCAGTTGGTAAATGCGGTACGGGCTTAGAGTGGGTCAGAGGCCTGACATCAGTAGGTAAATGCGGTACGGGCTTAGAGTGGGTCAGAGGCCTGACATCAGTTAGTAAATGCGGTACGGGCCTAGAGTGGGTCAGAGGCCTGACATCAGTAGGTAAATGCGGTACGGGCTTAGAGTGGGTCAGAGGCCTGACATCAGTTGGTAAATGCGGTACGGGTTTAGAGTGGGTCAGAGGCCTGACATCAGTTGTTAAATGCGGCACGGGCTTAGAGTGGGTTTGCTGCATGTCTTGCACAATGTTGCCAACAACGTTTCGCCTTCTACTATTTATTATTAATAATCTACTAAATTGCCTCCCGTTATGTTAATTTGATCCACAAATGATAATTTCATTTGGTGTAGGGTGTAGGGTGTAGGGTGTAGGGTGTAGGGTGTAGGGTGCAGTGACACTTCACGAGTCTTACAGCCGTGGGAAAGTTCCTTGCGGTCAATAACTATATATGAAAGCATTTGCGTAATTCCCTTCCCTTACGTTGATAATAAAGTGACTCATATCGTTAGGTTACCTTATTTATATATGTGGGTGATCATATACATGGAACAAGGCCAACGATTCTCCTATTTAAAGTAAAGGATATGACGTGTCCTGATAATCACCAACCAATACATTTCTTCTCATTGACAAAAAAGGTATAGGGCACCCATATTCGGAAGCAGATTCAATTAACTTGAACAAAATTGGTAATTAGTCAGAAAAGTGGCAAATGGAATTCAATGTCAATGAATGTTAAGTTATGCAAACAGGTCGTCACAATCCCAAGCACAAAGATTTCATAATCGGAAAAAATCACGTCATCAAAGAGATGGATCTGGCTGTCATCATTAGTAAGGATTTGAAAAGTAGGAAGCGTTGTAACGATGCTACTAAACAAGCAAACACAATGTTAGGTATGTCAGTAGAGTATATGTCTGCGAAAGTCGCCCTAAAAATTGTCTGCGAAAGTCGCCCTAAAAATTGTCTGCGAAAGTCGCCCTAAAAATTGTCTGCGAAAATTGCCCTGGAAATTGTCTGCGAAAGTCGCCCTGGAAAATGTCTGCAAAAGTCGCCCTGGAAAGTAGGCGCAAAACGCAAATGGATAATTAGTGACTCTATGTTAATTGTGAAGATTTAGGATTTATGTTATTTATGAAGGAATTATGATATATGTTATTTATGAAGGTTTATTATTTGTGAAGGAAATTAGATTTGGCTATAATTAGTGACTCTATGTATGATTTGTGAAGGATTAGATCGATGAAAATTAGTGAATCATGTTAATTGTGAAGATTTAGGAGGTTTATTATTTATGAAGGTAT
>SDVV010002111.1:0-23749 GCA_016164225.1 Gammarus roeselii | reverse complement strand
GGTAAAAGAGCAGCATCCTACACACTAACAGGATGAGTGCTTCTCAGGACGCTGGAGAGATAGGTTGATTCAGTTCGCGGGAGAGTGGGGCGTGAGGTAAAAGAGCAGCATCCTACACACTAACAGGATGAGTGCTTCTCTGGACGCTGGAGAGATAGGTTGATTCAGTTCGCGGGAGAGTGGGGCGTGAGGTGAAAGAGCAGCATACTACACACTAACAGGATGAGTGCTTCTCAGGACGCTGGAGAGATAGGTTGATTCAGTTCGCGGGAGAGTGGGGCGTGAGGTAAAAGAGCAGCATCCTACACACTAACAGTATGAGTGCTTCTCTGGACGCTGGAGATAGGTTGTTCACTCGTCGCTCGTGAGGCACATGCCTAGCGTGAAAGCCGCTCAGTCGACTTCTTTTGCTTATTTTGTTACTCACATTCGGTGTCTTATGATGAGTAACAATTTAATGTACAACATGGTATAAACATTTCTATTTCGTTTGATATAGCAATTTGCTGGAGAACGGCGGAAACCGTCACTGGTGTTGGGAGTGAGAACCGCTGGTACGTATATTCTGTGCGGAATTGGGTGAGCTGCTATGTGTGAATATTTTCAATTTGAATGAGGTATTTGAAACATACCGTATAATTAACCGATTGATATTTAATTTGATTTTTTTTTCTATATTTAAACGCAATTTAATTCCAATTCATGAATAAATATTATATATATATTTCAGTTCAGATTTCTATTAGCGACCTCCTAACATTCTGCAATTTTTTGAGAAATTGTGTAGACGAGGTATCAGATTCCAGACCTATAGAAGCTCTAAGCATCAACGGACGTCCGTCCAAGGCTGTCACTGGTTCACCCAATCGGTAAAAAACAACATGCAGCATAACCTATGAGACTGAAGCAACAGCTATGAAACCGAAACAACAGATATGATACAGCTTTCATTGCGCTACAGTTTTGAAATCGTAGCAGCTGGAGCTATTATCCGTTCGACAACGTGCAGGAAGAAGACAGTGACCTCGACTGGTGTATGTTTGTGTTAGCTTCCAAAGGCTATTTGACCATTAACTCAATCGGGCTAACGCTTCGGCTTCCGTTGAGCGCAATGAAGGCCACTGCGAGGATGAGCGGCATCATGATTGATGCCTATGATTCTCGGTGTGGTACCCCACTGTTGACTCTGATTTGCTTAGTGCGGCATTTGATTGTTGTCTCTGATGGGCTGATTGGTGACCCGATGGTTGCTTCTGATTAGATGAGCGGTGCCTCCGATTGTTGCTTCGATTTGATTGTCTGAGAGGCACCTCCGATTGTTGGTGCTGTTTGACGAAGCAGAGTTTCCGATTGTTGTATCTGATTAGCTAAGTGGAACACACGATTGTGACGCCCGATTGGACAAACAACGCCCTCGATTTCTATCACTAATCAGTCGAGCGTAGGACCCAATTATTTACTATGATTACCTGATTGGCTGAGCTGTGCTCCAAAGTTTGTCTCTTCTCTGATTAGATGAACGATGCCCGGATATAATTGGTGAATCCTATTGCCCGAGAGGTGCTGTTGCTTTATGTCTCTAATTAAATAGGCAATGTTTCCGATTGTTGCCTCTGATTAGCTAGGAGGTTCACAAATTTTTGCCTCTGAATAGAGCTGAACAGTACTCATGATCAGTGTCTTAGGTGGGCTAAGCAGAGACCCTGATACTGATTGATTGAACACTGCTCCCATCAGTGCCTCTGACAGCATTAAAATGACTGGACAGGGCGCCGATTATTTCCGATGATCCCCTGAGCAGCACCCCCAATTGTTACATCTAATTGGCTTGCGAGGCTCCTGATTGCAAATTTTCAGTTGTGTACTCTGGAACTGAGCTGAATACAATGGGTGAAATTGTTAGGCACAGCAGAAGACAAAAGGCAGTGGACCCTTGCGGTCAATCGGGATGTCTCAAATGCAATCGTGCAGTATCGCTTCGGGAATATAAAGGTAACGAACAATGATTACTATGCATTATTTGTTGAACAAATTTATTTAAATAATAGTTTTTGTCCCATAGAGCAGTGGTCCTCAACCATTTCGTCTGCGGACCACTGGAGTTAAATTTTAAATATCCATTTATGACTATAATATTTACCATTTTCTGACATTCTGTTAACGTTTTCTTTCCCTAAAAAAAAAGAATCTTCAATTCAAGTCCATAGAATTTCAGTGGAGAAGAGGTTTAAAAGAGTTAATGTCCTCATTAGAGATGTGGTGGCCTATTGTTAGGCAGATCAGAGTTGATTTTAAAATATTATATGTCTCAATAAAACCAGATTTCAAATAAAACACAATAAATTGTCTGTTGTCAGTTTATGTTTAAAGTAGTTAAGTGCTTTATTTCTGTCTCTATCCACGACAATTTTAAATGAATTTTGGTTAGCATTTATTTTATAAGATCTTTATAATATTTGTTTTTCAAGCAAGAGAAAACGAGGAGAAACAAATATTATGAATATAGTTAGAATCGCCTTCACTCGATCAAGCTTTCAACGTACTGTAATGCAAAAAAAATTAATACCAAGGCAATTCAAATCCATTGAATCACAAATAAAATACTAAGTATTGGAGAAATAAAAATGTCTCCACGGCCCGGTACTATTTGATCCACTGCACGTTGCTTGTCCTCGGACCGAGGGGTTGTTACTACTGCTTTAGAGAACTAAATAATTTAAAGTATTTCTAGCATCTATTACTAGTTATTTTTACCTCTACTAAAACTCGAACATGCATCGTCCTTGTGGATTGTTCCGAAAAATAGTGATTCCAGATCATGTTAGGCTTGTATATGTGTTGTGCGTAGGAGAACAGTTCACTCAAAGATGTGTGAGTCCGCTGATATTTTACGTTTGGGGCATCGCCAAGTCCAACTCAACTTCAGCAAAGACCAATTTTTTTTTGTACATATTTTGTCAGTATGTAGTTGTTCAATAACGAAGTAGTTGTTCTATAACGGTGCTCTACGTGGCTGAATCGAAGAGGGCGAGAGCTGAATAACCGAATAACCGACCAATTATGCCTGAAATAGCGGACAATGCAAACCTAAAATATCCTAAAAGTTCCTTTAACTGTATGAAATAACTATTCAAAATTCCAAAAAACACTATAAATTCAATGAGTTTCAACCATCCCACCAAATAAATGTTTAACGCTTGGAAACCGAAAATCTAAATGTTGGATGTTGCACAATTTAAACAAACTAAAACATATCATTGTAGATAATTATAACAAAATTCTTCCATTGATAAAGACTATCCTATTCACCCCGAGCAGATAACTTGCATTTGCTGTAAAACTTTCCCTTCCGGGATCTTTCTTCCTTTGAAGAATGTTCCAGTATTTTGTTAATTTATGTATCATTTTCTGTGTCCGATATCTCAACGCCAGAGGAAACGAGGGAAGGAGTTACTGATAGAGTAACTCAGAACTGAGCACCAGGGTACTGACAGTCGACCGAAAGGTCCCAAGTCTCATCGAAAAAACGGATACTTGTCCAATGAGATCGGTTTAGGTATTAGATTTAATTATTAGATTAGATTATCAATCTAGTGTTGTCTATGGCGGTCAGTTCTGTGATGTGAACAGATTATACATTAAATAAGTTGTCCTTAACCCGGACCCAAATCCAATGTCGAAGGGTAAAACATACCAATATTTTGGATCTTTGCATCCAGTTAAGATGATTTATACCCAACAATCCATGAAATTAGGCGAATTCATACCTGATACACTTATATTCATATGATAATCAATCAAAACGTATAACGGCAAAAAATAGCTAAGAAGATTATATATTTTACAATAATAGATATTGATTAGGTATGATATGCGTCATATCATACCCCGGAAGATAAATCCTACACAACAATGGATGGTGCATGGTCGATCAAGCCAATTTTGGATAGTTACATTCAGTTAAGCTAATTTATGCCCATCAATCCCTGAAATTAAACGAATTCATAACTGATACACTTCCTGCTATGATTGTGAATTCATATGTTAATCAAGGTTTTAACTTTTATTGCTCCATTTAAATTATTAGGTAACAGTTAGATTTATTATCAATAAAAAATTGTCGTATACATGTATGTTATCAGTACCCCTAAATAATTCAGAAGACTAGCATTAAAATGCACATATGCAACATGAAATACAATGGAATTACAATACAGTATGCCTAGCATTGAAATGAAAATACCTATATACAAACAGAAATATATTACCTATTATTAACCTATTAACATATATGACCTAATAACTAACGAATAATCCGGATGAGTCATTCCCCTCCTTTCCCTTCACGCCGCCCGCCTTCGCGTCGTCGGCCTTCGCGCCGACCGCCTTCGCGTCACTGAAATGTTATGTGCAAATTCCTTAAGCCAGACAAAATCCGCGTTTGGACGTCATTTACACTACTATGAGTGGGAGGGATGATTGTTTTTAAAGTAAATTAAATTTATGTGTCCTCGAAGAGCCAGCTTTCTGTGAAGCTGTTTACATCGAATTTATAATTTAATGATTGAATAAATGGATGAAAAATGCCCCTTTTAGGTATAAGTGATCTAATGTTCTGGTGTAACAAATAAAAGTTAGTCCTGGTATTTTTAGTAGCGCAGTGTAATCTGTAAGAAGTATCTCTTTTCTAATATTCACTGTTCATTTCGGTTATTTAGATCAGGATAGAAAACATTCGGAGGGTTGGTATCAGGATCAATGAAGTTGGATAAATTATTGTTCAGGTTTATTGAAACAGCTAGTATCTAACCTTGGAAGATTAAAATTATGTAAGAAAGTTAACAAAGAATCTCTTAAAATAAATTAAGAAGTTCCACAGAGATATTGAACCGAAGTGAAGGCCACTCAACACCAAGGAAATAACCAGGTTCTAAGTCTGGTATCTGCACACGATTTATCAAATCAATGATTGTTAGCTATGAAAATAATAAGGAAAACAAGTAAAATGCATAGCTGCACAAGATAATGAACTGCACTTTTGTGTTATGGTTAGTTTGTATAGTATTGAGTTACCATTGATAATGAGTAACCACCAATTTTTATTTTCGCAAGAATAACAATGGAATGAATTAGTTAGCCTCCTTGAGCAATGTCAAACAGGAGAAAAAGTAGTATTTGAATTTGAACGAGTCTAAGTTACTTTTGATGTGGTAGGAATGGTAACAAGATGAATCAGTTATTGTCATTCAACATCACCGAAAGAAGATTAAAATGAGGGATGAAGGATACAGAGGTTACTGTGCACGTGAAGGCCAGTCCTATACGTATTTCTCGGATGTACAGCCATGTGCTGTATCAGCAGTTCATCCAGCACAAGTCGGCTGTTGACCACCACACGTCGGAGCTTGGTCTACTGTCCTTGTCGATGCTCTCCTGGCATTGTCACGTAGGCGTTTACGTTGCCACCGTAGAACATGGGTGTCCTGAACTTATCCGAGTGGTCTACTTATTCCTTATGCAGGACAAAGATCACTCTCGATCTGGTGGGGGTCAAACTTACATTGACGTAGAAAGGTGGTTTAAACTCTATACATGCTGATAAAATGTCGAAAGAAGTGCTGCGGATGGTTATAGGTCTAGTTATGGAAGCAGCTATAGTGACAGGTTTCGATGGCTTCTCGGTTGAGTTCCTTGAGAAGGGTAGTCTGACAATGGTTGAATAGCTCGTGAGATTGTTGATATAATTGATTGTATCTTAAGGGGAGCGATTAACTATCGCAGTGCGTGGATAATTGTTCCGCTGCAGTACGATATAGAGAATGAAAAGGAATTGGACAATTTAAGAGCTTAATTTTTGCTTGTGATGGACATATATGAGTAGACTGTTGATGATGAGGGTTCGAAATAGTGCATATGATTGTTTTTCTGTGATATGTAATTTATTGTAATATGGTGAAATGTGCTAAAAAGTATGCGATTTAGGGGTGGCTGACGTCGGGTAAAAAAATGTTAACATTGTGTCAGATGTTAAAATAACATCATACGAAATGAATGATTTGAATAGAGATTTATGAATTTGAAAAGGCGTGTGTTAGAGTTGGCCGAGCTGAGACGCGGGGATATGCTACTTTTTCTCGGTGTGTGCACATTGAATGGAGCTCCTGTGTAGGCTCTATTGAGTGTCCTGGAGTTGAGAGGGGGACGAGGGGATGATTTTAAGTGGCAGTGGGAATGAAACGTGGTTGCATTTCATCACTATATTTAATTCATGTGTAATGATATGGTTGGGGTGGTGAGGGATGGGTGTGTGATTGTATTGGGTAAAGGCTTGGAGCTGCAAATTTAGGCTGAGATCGGATGAATTGTACCTAACAGGTTGGTGACTGTGTTTGGCAGGATATGCAAGAGGTGGAAGCTCTGTGCAAAGGTGGCTCATATTAATGTAATGAGATGATCGAGGAGTCTTAAAGTGTAGGGAGAATGCGCGGAGTCAGATATTATGAGCACTAGCGGTGGTAATATGAGTCGTTTCCTAAATCACCCTGAACCTATAACATGACAGTAGGTAAACCGTATTGACTCGTCTCGCCCAGAAGCGGAAATAAGCTCCGATGCAAACTCACGACAAAGTGTAGGAGAGGCTGTTTTTTGACCGGACCCTTTTGAATTACGGACTATGGTTTTGGATTTTGTGGACTATGGTATATAGGTACATGTAAGTGATTGAAAATGAATGAACACCCTTGACGTTGGCCATATTTTAGAAAAAGTTTGAAGGGCATGCCTTTGAAAGTAAATAATGTGGTAACACATGTTTCTGCGCTCAAGGCAATAGCAATTTCAAATAAGGTTGGCATCTCTGTCGTTAGAAGGATTGTTTAGAAAAAGTAATATATAAAAGCAGGTCAATAATATATGAAAGCAGGTCAAGAACGACTGAAGATATTGAGACGGAGATGAAAAACATATACGGTGCGAGGGAAATGAAATTGACATTTTTCAACGGTTCATCGATGGTCCTGGCGAGTAACTGGTTCTGGTACGTCACCGATGGTATGTAGCTGTGTTCTGTCAATAGTGGCCAAGTAAATCCGGCCATCTACCTAGCAGCACCCATGGCGAGCCCTTTACTGTCGGCCGGTCATACTTCTGTCATCGCTGAAAGATATATGTTTTATCGATGGTCTCTTATGAAGTGTCACTTCTGGGGAGGTTAATTCACAGCTCAATATTCCAACACACTCAAATTTCCGACACCTCTATGAATTTTTAAAATTTCGATCATTGTACTTACAGCTGCCCCTCAGGTTAAAAACACGTGCAATTTCCTCGCGGGTCAGAAACACGTACAAACTAGGTTAGGTTAGGTTAGGCAAGGTTGATTTATGTTATTTTCATGAACAGTGTCGAAATATTGAGCGTCGAAAAATTGAGTTGTGAACTAACCCAGGTCATCCAAGTGAATGGGCTTTTGTATGGAGTCGCCACAAGAGCTGGTCATTGTGGGAAAGCGCACGAGGATCATCGAAATAATAACAGTATGCACTCACTTAATGGTATGGGAAAATCTAAGTAGGAATTACCTTGCAGCTAAATGATATAATAAATTACTCATAATTAAAACGTGTCGGTCCCCCTCTTGGTACCTGTGTCGTTGCCCATCTTGGTGCCCGTGTCGATGCCCGCGTCGGTGCTCGTGTCTGAGCCCGTGTCGGTGCCCGTGTATGTACCCGAGTCGGGGCCCGTGTCGATGACCTCGTCGGCGCTCATGTCGATGCCTGTGTCGGTGCGATTGTCGGTGCTTGTGTCGGTATTTGTGTCGGCCTCGTATCAACTAAGACCTATGACAAAACAAATTGTCCAATAAATCAAAGGACCGGTTTATAGTCTTAATCAATAATGGCCAGTTTATCAGGTCCGAATCTCACTGCCTGCTTTCAAGAGGGAATTGTTCAAAATGACTACAAATGCTTTCGTGAGACCGCATACCCGCCAAGATCGAGCCTAATCCATCTCTCAGAAATTGATAATCGTGAAGCTCATAACCGCAGAGGTCAATCATACTGAAAACTTATTATTGCATGTGAATGTACGTATTAAAGGTATTGTGGTAATTTTGAATATTTTTTATTTGTTGCTACCATAATTGTCCAGTATTTCAGAAAATATGCGGATTGGCGCACTGTCATGACCGAGAAGAAAATCACAGAGTTTACCGTTTCCACTTTCCAATTGATCAAGAACGGTCTAGCGGCCAATCTGCATGCTTGTGATGAATATAGAAAAAAGACAGACAGTACTTTGTTTATGAATGTTCTTTCAATCCGACATCGACAGAACAAACTATAACATTTGATGAATTGAAACTTTTATACTCTGTATACGCAAATATGGGTTCTGTCAGAATCTGTTCTAAAGTAGCTATGTTGTTTTTGACTACATATAAGCAATCATTTGAATAAAGTCACATTTTCTCGTGATATTGTTGCGATTTCGAAATAATATCTGTTGGACAATGCTACTGAACGTGCGTTATGTCATTTAATACAGTCATAGTATACGGGAAATAACTATAAAGAACGTAATGTCGGTTCAACTCCTGTTCAGATGTGCAAGACATTCATCCTAAACACCGAGACTTATTTTTGTGTGACTGCTTCACTCAATATTCACTAATAAGGGCAAGGTGTAAAGAGAATATGAAAAGGTGAGCTTCAGAGTCGTAGTTTATGAGATATCTGTCGTCAAAACGTCGAACGCGCGTTTTACTTTGTCCACCACAAAACTAATTACTATGCATACCAACCAAATTGTTTTTTTTATGTTCCAAGGTAATTTTCTAAGTCAGTTAAAATATATAGACATAGACCCAAAGCTGAATCCCCAAGGCCGAGGAGTGGGTTGGGGCTGGTTATAGCATGAGCCTATCACACTCCTCTCCGTACACATAAACGCATACTGAATATTAATCCCTTTGTGCGAAAGGGTCCGGCAGGAGCCCGCTCACACACACCGGGATACAAATAGGAAAAAAAAAAAGATTTTGCTTCTGTTTCTTCACGGTCTAACCATAAGAGCCTAGGAGCCACTCACGCTGAAAAAGTTCCCATACCCAAGCGGTTTATGGTAAATGTCTTAAATTTGTTTTGCTCTCATATTGTTTACCAGTTTGGGCAAATTTGCTGAGGTACAAGGCTGAACAACACTCGCCATTTTATGTGTGCATTGCTATACAATATAAGTCAAGAAGCTAGAAAGGCTTGGCAATTATAGGACTGGCGTTTTGCTCCCCTGCATCCGTCGAGCAAAGTTAAACTAGTTGATGAGCATAGCACAAACCTTATTACATGAGGACATTTATTCAAATCTAAATAATAATAATTTAACTTAGTCCATACCAGTCTGTAGCTATCGTTAAGAAGACTAATTCAACTTGACCAGCAGCGTAATATAACTTGGTTGACTTTCTATTGGGAATACAATGGCGGAGTGGCTTGAACCAGCCACCAACTGCAGGTGAGCCAAGTGTCGCCTCAAAGTTTTTGTTCGGACTCACTTTGTTCTCAGTTACAGAATTGACTAGTTCATTCCATAACATATCTGTTGAGTTTATTATTCCAATCTCAGCGACCTGAACAATTACCTCCATTCTGTTTGGAGTGAGCAACTGCACAAGAAGAGCAGTACCAGCCCAACCAAATACATTTCCTACTCGACACATACAAAAAGAAGCAAGTAAAATTAAAGCAAGAACACATATAGTTCCCTCATTTGAAGATATGAGTAACGTGTGTTGTTGGGAGGAAATACATTCCTGCCAGTCCGTTCCCTTCAGTGAGAAACCTCCTCGGTTTCTCACTGAATGCTTATTGATCTGAGACAAAGATAATTCCTGTTGTTGCAATGTGTATTGGAGGATAAAAATTAACCTCCTTTGTTGCAGGGTATTTGATCAGGGTGTTGACCCGGGGCTGCTAAAAGCATGTATTGACGATTCAACTCTCCACGAGGCTGCAATTCGTATTGATTGAGGATGACATTACCATTGGTGTTGCAATACATCAATGCTAGTGAAAATTAACTCCTTGATGCTGCAAAGCGATCATTTTCCGAGGGACCACCGCAACAGGTCATGCTAATGTCAGCTTTGTTTGCTTGGATACGGCTCTGCATATCAGAGTGTGATACAACTTTTATCACTACTTGCATACGAAGTAATTAGAAAGAACAAATCTTGAAGAGGAAACTACTTGCGGCATTGGCAACTCACTCAAAGTAAAACATAAGAAATTGACTTTTTTGTTAGCGTGGTATGAAATTTCATCAGCATCAATGTTTCAGTTATTCACCATAGGAAACTAGCGATTTGTTGAAAGAAGAACATACATTTGATGTGTGCGCTTGAAGTTGTAATATAGACCATTTTAGCCTGATGGGGATTAAATGTCATCGTTGAGTGAGTGAACTTTGCCGTTTGTGGTTCTTCCTTATTCTCAACTCTACGTAATGATGAAAAGGTGAAAGTAAAAATGGAAATATTCCACGCGTCGGCGTTCTAACCGACCAAAGCCTTTTATCGCACCGCAATGAACCATAACTGCATAGTCGCTCCGTTTGTTGTTCTAAAATATTCAAATGCAATTGTGCCACCGCGAATGCGTTTTAAAATTGTAGTGTCCCTCGTGGTGCTTACAAAAAGTTTCGATCTGTGAGGTCTACATCGCCCGGCACCGCCGCAAGCATATGACAGCAATGGCAGCGCCCCTGTATAACAACTAGAGTTGGAGCGAGTGATAGCAACGGCAGCGCCCCTGTTCTGTTTCAAGCAGAATAACTTCGGTCCTAGTAAAATGACTTTGATTGTTGCCATCTTCCGCTATGGCCCTGTGCTGTTCTGCTGCTCATGACAGATTAGGTAGCAAACTTGGTCTTCCTTCGTTTCAATCTTTATTCCAACTCGTTCAAACACATTGATACCCAGATCATTCATTTTTCTACTAACATCTCTGGTTCGTTGCTAAAACACGGAAGACAAACCTCTCAAAAAATTGCAACGGCTCTTATCGAACAACCTAATTCGGTTTTCCTTTCCGCTGATGTCTCCTGTCTCCCTTTTAAACATAGAAAAACTTTCCTAACTTGGCCCCAGCTCTTCTACGTTCAAACCAGAACGGCATCTAGTCACTCTCGCTGAGGATGACAACTCATAAGGGTAAGGATGAACATCCTCTTACAAGTGTTCTGACCGACTCAAAATTAACGGGACATGGCTCTTAGTAGAAACGCGAACTTAACATCTATCGGGGAGATGCTTTCACTGAATTTTTTTACTGCAAGCATCGTTGCGTATTTCATCAGCCTCATTTTTCACTATATCATCAAGCATCTGTAAAAAATATATATGTGTGTTACGATTTGCTTTGATATATTACATATGAACTTATACTGCTGCTATACGGCATATCGTTCTAGCTCGCAAAGCGTATGGTGTTATTGATAAAGCGGCTCATGCCTTAGCACAGAACTTTGGTTCTTTATAATGCAGTTTGATGGAATACTAAAACTAAAAGGCCATCTGGTGAAGCATTCCTTCCGACGAGGTACAGAATATGCAAGTGCTGCGGTTTGTTTCTGAGCTGAAGATTTGGGGGAGACCAACGCAATCAAAAAGTCCTTCTTGAACTCCGGCGGCAAAATTTGTCCTACCTATGGTAAATAATAATAGTAATGACGAGGTCCCTGATAATTTCACATATTAGGTGCTAAACGATGACACAGGAAGGGACACTTTCTTGACAAGAGCGCTCTATGAAGTGCAGTTGAGGAGCACAAACTTGCTGTATCTGCACAAGTGACAAATGGATCATAGTAGATTAATCGTCATCAATGGGAGATAAACCATAATAGGCTTACTAATATCTCCCTAACATAATTTTTTATTATGATTTGCTTTTAATTACCCGGTCAAAATAAACTATTGGTATCAGTTGTGTAATTTTGTGTTGATCACTAAAAAACTCGGGTATTTTGTCTCAATTTGGCAAATAGATAACTCGAGTCAGTGATTTTTTTCTGGCGATGACTAATATTGCCAATATGTCAGTGAATAGCATGAACTTATAAATATGGATATCCATTCACCTTCCTACAGTTCACTTCAATGTTAAACATTGGAATGGAAATTACAACACAAAGCCGTTTCTTGTTGGCGTTTCCGTTCATTACATGTTTTGTCACACATTAGAAATCTCTTAATCCACAAGTCTCAGGCTTCTCATGATAATCAAAAATTAGATAATGTCTCACATGTTGCGTGAGCGTTCATTGACAGGAGAGACTTGTGCGGGAAGAATAGTAGGAAAGGAAATTATCAACGATGGATAATTTGCAGAAAAATCTTGCTTAGCGAGAACCGTTGTAAGAAAAGTTGGGTTAATGAATAAATATTAGTAGGAATATCTACTGATAAATTTTAGTTGGACTTAATTTAAACTTGGCAAAACTCGATTTTAGATTTTAACAATATACATATAAATCAAAGCTAATGCAAAAAGCTTCCGATGTGACTAAGCTTATGTTTAAATTTATTGTTTGCTTTTATATTTAACATGTGCCATCAACGATGTTTCTTCGCAGCTGGACATACACATCACACAAGCGTGGTCGCTCTCCCATTCATTCAATGTAATCACTTATTAACCTCCCCTTACATTCTTCCCCCTTTCTCCAATACTATTACATCCTTTTGCTCCTTACCTCAAAATCTCTATTCCAAATATGAGAAGAAATTAGGTCCGATTCAGCGCTGTTGTTTTTGCAGTTAAGCGGCTGGAGAGAATGGTGGTGGATGGCAGCAACTGAAGGTAATAGTTAGCAGATGATATTGGCCATTGGCAGGCAATGTAAGTTGGAATAAAGGTGGGAGATTACAATTCCTAATATTGTCTGAATTCCAGACGAGACAGCGGCATGTCATCTCTGGAATGATTTGTGGTCCTCTCTCGCAACCGCTGCATAGCAAGCCTTCCACTATCGTTCACTCAGAAAGAGTTCAAGTGAAGATATGCGTTCATACGCAAATTAAATACACATTTTTTTATCTTCTCTTCTAATAGGTCAACATGTATTATACAATCAAATACAAAGTCATTAAAATGGTACACATTCGATACGCAATACCCAAGTTAATGGTCAAAGAGGTTAGTTTGAAAAGTGACGTGTTGCAAACAATGGCAGCAAGGCATGTGACATCACACCACATGCGACGATTGGTTAGCTTACCATTCAATTAGATGGCAGCAATAAGCGTATCGAAAAGACTGGCATACGAAGCCTAGATATCACTAGCATGCGCATTGCCTACACTTGATCAGATAAATTGCATGGCAACTCTGCCCAAGTGGATACTATTGAAACATTTTCTTTTTCCCTCAATGCTGATCACAACCAATGCTGACGTTTTTAATATTACTTAGACAACCAGTCTCACGAGCATTGAGCTGAATGATGAATTATTATGTGTGTATTCAATAAATCATGTGAGTGAAAAAGCCTTAGGTACAATTGAAGCTTTTTCTTGGAAAAAATCATGCACATATTCTATTTTTTACGAATAATACCATATTTATCACAAATTTTGCCATCATTGTCTAAACTGCACAATCTGCAATACGAGACTTGCATGGAATCAAGTCTTATCCCTGCATTCCGGAATTTTGGCGCGTATTAATAAACACTTGCAGCGCTCCCGGAATCCTAATTTGAAGGCGTCAGGGCAAAAATAAAAGAGGAACTATTTCTGTTGATATGAAGAGTCCAATAAACGTCTCGGGACCGTTATACGTCCTTCATCTTGTACCATAATCTTTGCTTTCGTTAGAGACTGCCGCCTGACAGAGCACTTTGCAACAAAAACTAGGGCTGTTATTCTAACAAGCAATATAATGCAGGAGTTATATAATGAAGACTGTACTGTAAAAAAAATAAAATGAATTTGCAATCTTCGTTGCAGTTTAGTGGAACATGGTGATAAGCCAACCCCAAAACTACTTCGCTGAGAGAACTGATCTCCAGCGCATAACACATAGACATAGAACAGGAGCTGGACGCAATATTTTTTTCTGTTGAAAGAATTCACAGGACAGAAGCACTATCGAGGTCCAGAAAGGGAAACGAGGAATAGTATCACATGTTAAAAATATTGTAACTTATGTAAATTTCTAGGGGACTAAGATAATTCATTTCTAGAGATTTATCCAACAAATTATGACCGAATCACCGTAGCTCATTCCCTTTATATCTCCGAAGCGATCCCGCCCGATTGCTTTCCGGCCCCCTGATCGTACGAAAGGGCCCCATTGCCCTTTGTTTGCTGCTCTGCCTAATGATTCCGGCCCCCGTATTGACGTCAATTCCAAAGTAAACGATTGGAAATGCTAAAATCTGGAGCCTTGCACAGTCAATCAGAGGTAACAATAGTGGTGCTGATCAGGGAATCGGAGGAAACAATCGGAATCACCGTTCAGTAAATTTAAGGTATTAATCAAGGCGATCATTCAGCTTGTCAGAAGCACCGATAGGAACATTACTCTGTCTATCAGAATCAAGATCATCGCTTAGCCAGCCTAAGACACTGATCACGAGCACTTTTTCGTTACCAGAGACAAAAATTGAGGAATCTCCTAGCCAGTCAGAGGAAACAATCAGATGTCAGCTTTGTTTGCTTGGATACTGCTATGTAAGTCAGAGTGTAATACAACTTTCATCACTACTCGTAAACGAGGTACTCAGAAAAAAAGTCTTGATGACAAAGGAAAGTCCCTTTCATTCGATACACTTATGTGTTTTTATTGCGACACTGGCCACTCACTCAACATAAAACATGGCACATTGATTTTTTCTTTGCTAGCGTGTTATGAAATATCATCAGCATCAATAATTCAGTTATTCACGATAATAAACTTGCGATTCATTTACAGAAGAACATAAATGTAATTTCTATGCTTCAAATGGTAATATAGCCGAATTAAGCCCAACGGGGATTTAATGTCATTGTTATGTGATGAGCTAGTATGTTTTATCATGTAACTTATTAGTAAAAAATTCCGCTTGTTATTTCCCTTATTCTCAACTTCGCGTAATGATGAGAAGTCCAAATGGAATGTTCCATGCGTCGGCGATGTTACCGACCGACGCCTTTTATCGCACCGCAAAGAACCATAACTGCATATTCGCCCGTTGGTGGTTCTAAAATATTCAAATGCAATTGACGCCGCGAATCCGTTTTAAAATTGCAGTGCCCCTCGTGATGATCACAAAGAGCTTTGATCTGTGAGGTCTACATCGCCCTGCACCTCCAGAAGCATATGACAGCAATGGCAGCGTCCCTGCATAACAATTGGAGGTGGAGCGAGTGACAGCAACGGCAGCTCCCCTGTATAACAACTAGCGGTGGAGCAAGTGACAGCAACGGCAGCGCCTCTGTAGAATGTTTATTTTGAAGTGGCTCATGTGAAGGCAACGGTAGTGACCCTGCAAGACGCAAATTTTGCAAAGAAGCGTATGGCATCAACGACAGCGCCCCTCCAGTGAACTTTGTATGGAGGTGCAGTGTCAGGGGAGCATATGCACTGCTGCAGGACACTTTGGAGGTGAATCGTATATTTATAAAAGCGTCAACCCCCATGCAGGACACTTTGGAAGTGGGGCTTATGACAAATACATCAGCGTTCCTACAGTACACTGTCTGGGTATGGCATGCAATGCCAACGACAGCGCTCATGCTGGCCACACCACGGTTTTGCTATGCGTCAAACAGAATAACTTCGGTTCTATTGAAATGACTTTGATTGTGCCCATCTTCCGCTATGAACCGGTACTGTTCTGCTGCTCATGACATATTAAGCAGCAAACTTGGCCTTGGATCTGCTCAATCATTATCCCAAGTAGTTCAAACTACTTGAAATCTAAATCATTCACTTTATGATTAACATCTCTCGTTCGTTGCGAAACACGGAAGACAACTCTTTCAACAAATAGCAACGGCCCGTCTCTGTCAACATAATTTGGTTTTCCTATTCGGTGACGGCTCCTGTCTCACTCCTATACATGGAAAACTTTCCTAACTTGGCCCTTGCTACTTTACGTTCAAACATGACTGCATCTGGTCCACTCTCGCTGAGGATGACCAGACAAAATGGTCATAATGCCATCCTCTTACGCTTAATTTATTGTAATAACCGACTCGAATCAACGGGACTATGATAGCTCTTAGAAACGCGAACTTCAGAGCTATTGTTGAAATGCTCATACTGTAAAATTTTACTGCAGCATTGTTGCTAATTTTATCTGCCTCATTTGTCACTATATCGAATTGTATCAATTGTCGAACGCCATCATTCAGAATCTGTAAGAAATGTAAATGTGTAATATAAATTGATTTGATGTATTGCATATATTGCTGCTCTACGCTAGACTGTTAGTGTTCCTAAAGCGACTAGGTTATTGATCCTGCGGCCCATATACTTCACCACCGATTTTTCGTGGATTCTAAAGCTCTTTGTGGGAATACTAGGACTAAAATAACATCTGATGAAACATATATAAATACTATACAAGCATTGAGCTCTTCACAAAACGTCATGCAACAGAATCTTTCTATGCATTAATAAGATACAACCTTACGCAAAGGCTTCCTGAAGGAAAACCAATTGGAGGAGCTGCACATCCTTCCGATGATGGACAGATTATGCCAGTGCTGCAGCTTGCTTCTGTGGTTAAGATTTGGGAGAGACCAACGCAGTCAAAAATGCCTTCTCGCGCTCCGTTTCAAAATGCATCATAGATATGGTGAAGAATAATAGTAATGACGCGGAGCTCTGACAATGTTACATATTAGGAGCTAAATGACGATACAGGAAGGGACACTTTCTTTACAGAAGCGCTCTATGTGAGGTGCACTTGAGGAGCACAAACTTTCTGTGTATACACAAGTGACAAATGCATCAGAGTAGATTTATCGTCATGAATAGGAGATGAATCTCAATAGGCTTACTTATATTTCCATAATATTTTTTTTCCATTTCAGATTTGTTCGTAGCAATTGTTTAATTCTGTGGGGATCAAAAAAATTGCGAGCGGTTTTGTTTCAATTTGACAATTAGATATTTCGAGTCAATGATCATTCCTGGTGATAACTGATATTGCTAATATGTCAGGTAATATCATGAATTTATAAATATGGATTTGGATCTCTCTACAGTTTACATCAATATTAAATATTTGAAAGGCAAATAAAACACAAAATTATTTCATGTTCGTGCATTCGTTTGTTTCCAACTTTTTTTACACAATGGGAATCTCTTAATCCACAAATCCCATGCTACTCATATTAAGCTAAAATATAGATAATTTATCACATGCCGCGTGCAGCGTTCATTGACAGGTGAGACTTGTGCGGAAAGTGGAGTGCGGAAGATAATTGTTAACGATTGAAGATTTTACAGAAAAATCTTCGCAGCAAATACTGTTGTAAGAAAACAGGCGATAATGATTAAATATTTGTAGTATTATTTTAAGTTAAATTTTCGTTTGGCCTAATTTAAAGGGAAGCTTTCTAAATGGAAAAACTTCTGTTGAAATTTATTATTCGCTTCTAAACTTATTGTGTACCATTAACGATGTTTCCTTGCAACTGGACAAATGCATCACAAAATCTTGGTCGCTCTCCCCTTCATTCAATGAAATTTTGTACATATTTCCCCCTACATTCATCCCCCTTTCTCCAGTACCATTCCATCAACTTACTCTGTGTCTCAAGATCCATTTAAGAGAAGAAAAAAATGTGCAATTCAGAGCTGTAGAGAAGAGGCTGTAGAGAATGGTGGTGGACGGCAGCTACTGAAGGCAATAGTCAGGTGATATTGACACTTGGCAGGCAATGCAAACATGGATAAAGGTGGGAGACGACAATTACTGATATAGTCTGGATTACAGACGAGAAAGCGTCATGTCATTTCTGGAATGAGTTGCGGTCCCCTCCAGTAAGCGCTTCATTGAAAACCGTTCACTATCATGTAATCAGAAAGAGCCTAATCGAAGATATGCGTTCATACGAAAATGGAATACACATTTTATTCAATGGGTAAACGTGTATTGTGCAATCGATTACAAAGTCATACAAATGACACATATTATACCACACCCAATTTATTGGACTACAAGGTTTGTTTGGAAAGTGACGCGTGGTGAAATATGGCGACGTGGCTTGTGACATCTTACCACATGCGACGATTGGTTAGCTTACCATTCAATTAGATGGCAGCAATAAGCGTAACGAAAATACTAGCATTCAAAGCCTAGATATCACTAGCATGCGCATTGCCTACACTTGATCAGATAAATTGCATGGCAGCTCTGCCCACGTAGATGCTATTGAAGCATTTTTTTTATGCCGGCAAGCTATGAACAAAATACTTATCATCTCCTGCAATTTTCGTGGAAAAATATTGCGTGTGGTGTATAAATCCTTCGCTCACAAAACGATATTATTGTTGCAGTTCCATCACTGCCGCCCACAACAATGCTGACATTTTTATTCTTATTTAGACAAATAGTCACACGCGTATTGAGCAGAATCATGAATTATTATGTGTGTATTCAATAAATCATGTGAGTGAAAAAGCCTTAGGTACAATCGAAGCGCTTTCTTGGACAAGATGAAATACACGTGTACTATTTTTTACGAATAATACGAGATTTATCATAAACGTTGCCATGATTGTCTCAACTGCACATTCTGCAATACGAGCCTTGCATGGAATCAAGTCTTATCCCCGCATTCCGGAATTTTGGCGCTTATTAATAAACATTCGCAGCATTCCCGGAATCCTAATTTGAAGGCGACAGGGAAAAGAAAAGAGAATCTATTTTTGTTGATATGACGAGCCAAATAAACGTCGCAGGACCGTTCTGCGTCTCCCGTCAGATACGATAATTTATGTTTTTTTAGAGACTGCCGCCTGACGGAGCACTTCGCAACCAAAACTAGCACTATTAACCTAACAACGCAATATGTGGGAGTAATAACGCAATATTATACTATAATAAAAATTGTGAAACAAGTTTTGCAAATTGCTGCAGTTGAGTGGGACTTGGCGATGAACCAAAATTAAAACTCTACTTCTCTGAGTAGACTAATCTCCAGAGCACAACGCATAGATAATCCGAACAGGAACTGGACGCAATATTTTTTTTATGTCGAAAGAATTCACAGGACAGATGCTCTACAGGGGTCCAGTTGGGCAGTGGTCCCAACCCCCAATCCGCGCACCGGCACAGGGCCATTTATCAAATCGTACATTGCCGTGGGGATGGACTTCTTAAAAAAAAATTTTTGCGATATTTAGTATTCTACTAGCGATTTTAATTGCCATGGTAATAGTTTTTTTGCAGGACAGTACGTTGGAAGCTGGATCGAGTGAAGAAATAAAAAATTAAGGCGAGTGATCATTTTTTCTTTTTTTTATGGAGTTCAATTATGAAGCAGACTACCTGAATATTCATTGATCTGTAATTATCAGTTTACTTTTTTTTTCAAACTATGTTAACTATATTTGTTTCTCCACATTTTCTCCTGCTTGAAAAAAAAGACAGAATAAAGATTTGAAAAATATATGTTAACCAAAGTCCATATAAAATTGTCATTGAAATTAAATATTCTAAGAAAGAGACGTATACGTAGCACTTATCGTCTATAAATATAAACTGTCATTAGACCTAATATTGTGTTATATTTGAAACCTTGTTTCATTGAGACGGATAATATTCCAAAATCAACTCAGATCTGCACAAATATCGTCTACCACATCTCTAATGAGGTCATTAACTCTTTTAAAAATCTTCTTCACTGAAATTCCATGAACTTGAATGAAGGATCAGTTTTTTCATAAAGAAAACGTTAACAGAATGGCAGAAAGTTTTAAATATCATTGTCATAATATGATATTTTAATGTTTACTTTCAGTGGTCAGCAGTTTTTTTTCACACATTGACCGGACTGGGACGACAAAAATGTTGGGGACCACTGCAGTAAGGGACACGAGGATTAGTATTATATTTCGAAAGTAATGTAAATTATGTAAATCTCTTTGAGACTAAACTTATTCATTCCAAGAGATTTATTCACCAAATTAAGACCGTATCACCGTAGCTCGTTCCCTTTATATCACTGATGCAATCCCGCCCGATTGCTTTCCCGGCCCCTGATCGAACGAAATGGACACCTGCCCTTTGTTTGCTGCTCTGCTTAACAATTTCGACCACCGTATAGAAGTCAGTTCCAAAGGACACGATTGGAAATGCTACAATCAGGAACCTTGAGAACAATTGGGGTGCTGATCAGGGGATCGGAAGAAACGATCGAGAGCACCGTTCAGTCAATTTAAGGTAACAATCAAGGCTATCATTCAGCCTGTCAGAGACACCGATAGGAACACCGCTCAGTCAATCAGAATCGAGGTCATCGCTTAACCAGCCTGAGACACTGATCACGAGCACTAGTTCGTTTCTAGAGGCAAAAAGTGGGGAATCTCCTAGCCAGGAGAGGTAACATTTTAATGCATCGCTTATTCAATCAAACGTACAACAACAGCACCGCACGGCCAATCGGATTCAACAACTGGGGCAATGTTCATCTAATCGGTGGCAAAAATTGGGGCCACCGGTTAGCCAATCAGCGGTAACTATCGGGGCAATGCTCGGCCAATTAATGGTAACAATCGAAGATACTGTTCAGCCAATCGGAGATTACAATCCGGTGCTCCATTTAGCAAATCAGCTACAATACTGCTCAGACCAATCAGCAACAACAATCAGAGGCACCGCATAGGCAATAAGGTCGAGGCAATAATCGGAAACTCCGCTCAGCTAATCAGAAGAAACAATCTCGCGCACCGCTCGGCCAATTAGACAACTTAATCAAGGGCCATACTAAGTGAATCAGAATGAAAAATGGGATCTACATTCAGACAATCACAGGCATCAATCATGGTGCCGCTCATCCTTGCAGAGACCTTTATTGCGTATAAGATAACACATACACCTGCCGAGACCACTGTCCTCCTCCTGAAGGTTTGGTATGGTATTATAGCTCCGGCTGCTACTGTTGCAAAGCTATAGCCGTAACATAATGGAACCTGTTATGCTACCCCAGAGCTGCTTTGGTATCCGAGATGATGATATGTACAGTCTCATAGCTGTTGTTACAGTCCCAGAAGCGTTGCTAGTCTCATAGCTGTAGCTCAATTATCATTTATAGCTGTTTCTACAGAATCGCAAATGTTACGGCATCATATCTGTTGCTACTGCATGTAGTTTCTTACCTGCTGCTGTAAAATCGTTTATGGTGAAAAGTGCCCCAAACGCTGTCTTTGCAGACACGTGATAAATGTGCGCTCGTCTGGCGCAGGCAATAAATAATACCTTGCGATGCTGGTGTCAATAAAGGACTTACTGTTAGGCTCGAAGGAGAAGTTCGTGTGTGAAGAGGAAAGGTAGAGTGTGGTATTGCACAGGGAAGGGAGTCGAGGACTGAAATTGGTAGGTATCCAGGTAGACGAAGAGACTTTCTGATGTATTGAGTTGTATTTCAAGAAAATTTTAGTTTGGCCGCGGAGGGGAAATAAGATGGATGTAAAGCGAGTAGATAATTTACAAATTTATACAAATGCTATATAACTTATATTTACCGGAATATTCAGAAGTTCCTGGTTGTATTAAATATAAATAAAATAATCCATGTGAATCGAGCGGAAAATTATAATCTGTACGATTCATATGAATTTTGCCGACATTAATATTGTCCTTGAGTTCCTAAAAATTACTGGAACACCTCAAAGGAACCATGTTTTTCACAAGCTCTTCGAGCATTTTCAAAAATTTTAACTATGAGGAGTACTCGCCTGTCTGATGTGTTTTTCTAGTGTTGAGATGTCCTGTGTCTTTCTGGGCAACATTTGATCCCAATGTACGTCCACAAAATGAAATGAGCACAAATGAGCAAGCCTATCCGTAGGAAAACTTGAACCATTTCACCAAACCGTGACCAACCCACTTCGAATAGAGCCAACCACGCGGTTCTAATGAGCCGAGTTCCGCCTTATGGTGGAAAACAGAATTGGAAGTTTAGTTCGCTCTACTCGGTCGGAGACCTACCACCCTGACGAACGTAGTTTGTCAAACAAGGAATATTGTCACAGGAGGCCAAGAGTGCAAGAAAACTGGGATGAGGTGTACCAGCAGCTTTCTAGTAGTCTTGTTACCTTTCAACCACCAAAAAGGACCCACCAGGTGCACATTTAGACCGCAGTGGATATGAGACAGACTTCAGGAGTGTCTCTTGTATGCCCAACATTCATGGTTACTGTAGGAAGACTTGTTCAATGCCTCCAAAGTTGTTACGAATCTTCGATTCAGTAGCAGATGCTTGTATTTTTTCCCGTATAAATCGAACGAATTCCGTAGGTCCTACACACCGAATTTTTCGGGGCAATATATTAATTTCACTCCGTCTAATTTGACTCAGTGATGTTATCTTCATGTTAATATAAACAATTCTAGTTAAATGCATTCATGTTGTAGTTGTGGGGAATATTTTGTAAGCCGTGCATTAATGATTCAGTTCGCGGGAGAGTGGGGCGTGAAGTGAAGGACCAGCATCGTACACAATAACACGATGAGTGCTTCTCAGGACGCTGGAGAGATAGGTTGATTCAGTTCGCGGGAGAGTGGGGCGTGAGGTGAAGGACCAGCATCGTACACAATAACACGATGAGTACTTCTCAGGACGCTGGAGAGATAGGTTGATTCAGTTCGTGGGAGATTGGGGCGTGAGGTGAAAGACCAGCATCCTATACACTAACAGGATGAGTGCTTCTCGGGACGTTGGAGAGATAGGTTGATTCAGTTTGCGGGAGAGTGGAGCGTGAGGTGAAAGACCAGCATCCTATACACTAACAGGATGAGGGCTTCTCGGGACGCTGGAGAGATAGGTTGATTCAGTTCGCGGGAGAATGGAGCGTGAGGTGAAAAAGCAGCATCCTACACACAAGCAGGATGAGTGCTCCTCAGGACGCTGGAGAGATAGGTTGATTCAGTTCGCGGGAGAATGGAGCGTGAGGTGAAAAAACAGCATCCTACACAATAACAGGATGAGTGCTCCTCATGACGCTGGAGAGATAGGTTGTTCACTCGTCGCTCGTGAGGCACATGCCTAGCGTGAGAGCCGCTTAGTCGACTTCTTTTGCTAACAGCTTGCTTTGTTACTCACATTCGGTGTCATATGATGAGCAATACTTAATGTACAACATGGTATAAACATTTCTTTTTCGTTTGATACAGCAATTTGCCAGAGAACGGCGGAAACCGTCACTGGTGATGGGAGTAAGACACGCTGGTACAAATATTCTGTGCGGAATTGGGTGAACTGTTATGTGTAAATATTTTCAATTTGAATGAGGTATTTGAAACATCCCGTATAATTAACTTGGGGTGGATGGATGCTTATTCATTTTATAGATCATTAACACTTTATTTTAGTATTTTATTATTTCTTCTTGCTTGGGCTCTATTATTTTTCTCTGCCCTTTTTTCAAGGTGATAAATTTTGAATTTGTTATCATTATTATTATATGTAACGAGGTTGGTTGAGAGAAGGTGACCCAGGGAGAGGAGGTACTCGTGGGATCCGCGG
>SDVV010002110.1:0-23749 GCA_016164225.1 Gammarus roeselii | reverse complement strand
GTTACAGGGCTTTTCCACCCCTGGGTATCTGTCGGGCTGTGCCGCAGCACCCGTACTGGCTTCACTGCCTAAAATAGCCACCCCTCTCCAGGGTGTCCTCTGGGTTCAATTCCGGGTCTGGCAAACGCAGAGCAGTGCCGGCACACAGGTCTCCCACTTCCAGGTCACATCACAGACATGGGCGACACCCACCCCAGGACCTTGGATAGTGGAGGATTCACCTTGGCGCTCTCTCACCCTTTATACCGACTGGAGACGGTTCCTGATCAGCTAGGCTGACTCAGAAGTGGGGTTAAACGCCAAGGCTACTGAAGATGAACATGCAGACAACGGGCCATGAGTTGGCCAATAGATGAATACCTGAACATCCCCAGACCCCAGCGCGCCCCACCCCATCTCCAGTCAAGCCTGGAGAGCAGCCAAGGGAGCTACGCTCACAATTCCAAAACTTGAAGTTGAGATCAAGAGAGATAGCTAGTGACTCTGAAGTACCCTGGCCATTCCTGCCTAACCTTCTTCCTGAGACCTTGTACGCATTCATGCATTTGCTTTCTTCACCTTCAACCTGTGGGGAGGCCTGACTGTCCATGGCACCTTAGGCAAGTCACCAGCAAGAGGCACATGCAATTCTATCAATTTCCTCAGAATAGTGAGGAACACATTATATGCCTCACAAACACCCAGGTAGACAAATTGAAGAGGCCAGTCAATCCTCGACAATGCTTTGGAAATACCGTAGCGTCTACCGGGGTGACTCCCTGCATTTTGCGCTTACTTCGAAATAACTCAGGAAGTTACTCGCCCAAGAAATTTCTTATTTACGGTATGTATAGCTACTATTTTGATCATGAAGCACCGTAAGTTTCAACTTTGTATCATCAACCAAAAAAAAGTTATTCAAGAAAAACTGTGTGGCTGTATCATCAACCAAAAAAAAAGTCATTTAAGAAAAACCGTGCCGCGAGCTATGGCCCCCTAATCGGGGGTGACTTCACGCACAAAACGGGGTGACTTCCCGCACCCCCCCATTTATCAATATTTGAAAGGCGAATGAAAAGTTTGAGAGTACCAATCAAAAGAGCATGCCTATATAAGTATATATCAGTTGCTCAAAATAAAATGTGAAGTAAAATATTACGTCTGTAACAGGTGTTTTTGATGCTCGTCTTTTGCTGCCGTCATACCCGGCTGTCGAAGGATTTTTTTCTTCAATAATTGCAATCTAACTTTACTGGAAGTCATTTCTTCACATCCTAAACAAATTATGACCCTAAAGTATCAGTAAATGAGCAAATATTACGGAAAAACGATCTTTTTAATAATATGATAGAACATGTAAAAAATGTATTTCTCAATTCTATAGCAAACTTATTGCATTAACATGAATATAAGTCATGCTAGGTAAGGTATTGTTATCTTGATATGAAAATGTGATGAAAAATATCGTTCCTGGGCATTAAACATAAGTTAACACTTAGGCCTAGACTTGTCACCATGTGTTATAAACATCAGGTCATTATAAAATTAGTTATGCATTTTGAAATTAGCTGTGGTGTCATTATTGTGGGTCATTTACTTCCAAATGTCATTATAGCTATGTGCAGAAAATTGCATTTAACTTCTTTCCATTGAAGAAAAACAAAGATATTTATCAACAAAATAGATGCATGGAATCACCATCGATTGTTTTTTTGCCTGGGGCGACTCCTTGCAGTTGTATATTTGTATATATCTACAAAATTTTACATTTCTTTCCAAAATCCTTCATACCCAACTAACTACATTGTGTTCCGAGTATCATCACCAAATTTGGTCCTCATTCAATGGGAACTCTAGACACAGCATCAAAGTTTGCGGAATGTCAATTTTTTCCGAACCAAAATTATCAGGGACCTAAAAAACACACCTTCACTTTGGCGATTTGATAAATTCTGTGCGCTTATCAAATTTATAAGAGTAGCTGCTACCCGGCGACAGGAATAATTCAAAGCTTGGTGTTCTGCCTTACCAGGTTCTCAGGCATTCACAAACAAATAGTCATAAATTACTGGTGAGTAAGAACACCTTGGTAAAAGGGCCAAATCTTCAACATCCCTAAAATGATCTGGCTTGCTAGTCAAGAATAAATCTAGAATATTGCCGGACAAAAGTGAAGTCGACTCCCTCACTTACTGATGAGAACAACAAGCTGCAAAAGAATCCAAAAACAGCTGATCAGCCAAGTCAATATTCTCTCCCTGGACCAACTCCTCCAACCACTTCACTGAGGCTAAGTTAAAATCCTCCAACACAACAACCTCCCGACCAACACAGAAGTCGCCAATCAAATTTATGAGATCTAGATTTTCCATTTCACCATATGATAAAGGTCTGTAAATAACCAAAATCCACTCATCAAATTCAACAAGAAAAGCTGATGCTACATTTGTCAAGTCCAGATTAACCTCCTCAAACTTTTGTGGGTCCTTTGAATACATACATACACCATAATTTCCCACTCCATTATGCAAATCGCCCCTAACAGCAGTATACCCATGAATATCTACAAAAGAAGAGCAAACCAAGCTTGTAAGCCAGGTCTCACCAAACACAAAAAACCTCCAGCATATTTTCCAAAATGAAATCTATCATGTTTGCAAGACTATTGACATTTGCCTGGCCTACACTCAGTAATGAAAACTGAGAGACCGACAACTGCGGAGTCCCTCAACAACTGACAGACCCAACTCCACCAGCACCACCCCCGCCTCGGCAAACAGCAGCCCCCCACAACAGGGACGCCAGCACTACAGCGGCCACCAGAACCACAGCGGCCACCAGAACCGCCACCGCGGCCACCAGAAAAGCCACCGCGGCCACCAGAACCGCCACCGCGGCCACCAGAACCGCCATCGCGGCCACCAGAACCGCCACCGCGACCGCGGTCATCAGGCATTCTGAGTCGAAGGAATTTATTAATTGCATCACTGGGAACTATTTTTTTCAATAATTGCAAACTAACTTGACAGGAAATTCTTTCTCCTCATCCTGAAATAATTAGGACCCTGAAGTAGTTCAGTAAATGAGCAACAATTATTAAAATACAGTTTTTGAAAATACAATGAAACAACAAAACAAGATATTTTTTATGTTTCATAGCAAACAAATTACATGAACCAGAATACAAGGCATGCTAGGTATGGTATTGTTACCTTAATATGAAAACACAAAAATAGTTCGGTCATAGATGTCGAACAGAAGTTAACACTTAGGCATGGTATGAACACTAGGCTATTATGAAATTAGCTACACATCAAAATTAGCAGTGGTATAATTTTTTAAGTACTTTTCTTCTAGATGATATATATATATATATGAAGAATTACATTTATGTATTTATCAATCAAGAAAAATAAGAATATTTGCTGAAAAAATAGGTCCAGGGAATCACCCCCTATGTTTTTTAATCTATGGTGATTCCCTGCAGTTGTATATAATTAAGTGGGGTGAAATAAATCAATTTCCCTTGACTTTCACTCTGACTATACATTTTTTTTTGTGAATTAAACCATTCATGCTATTTGATCAAGATAGATCTCAAAAACATTTCCTGATATAGTTTGCCCCAATTGGGTAAAACTTTTTATTCAAAATTATAAAATAAGTTTATTTTTCACCCCAACCAAAGAGGTGAAAAAAATCAATTTTGGCAGAAACAAAATATTGAAATGAACTATAAAACTGTTGATTCATCATATTTATGCAGTTGGTTGATATCCTATGTGCTTGTAGAAGCTCCTCCTTTAATATTGTCATCAAGGATTCCACTGTTGTCCAAATTAAATGGCTGTTTTCACTGTTTGTTCACATTATCTACAAAATATTGGGTCAATTTGTACATCTTCATTATCCAATGTTTTCTTATGTATAAAACTATTCTATCTAAGATCTACACTACACTAATATATAACACCTAAATATATATTTTATTTACATAGCTTCTGGATGATATATAGCTAATAAGTTACATAACTTCTTGACGTATTATCGTTGCATTTTTGCATTAATCAAAAGTCAGAACCTTGAAAAGGAAAAGAAAATAGCATTAAAATGGAAATAGAATTGATACATAAGAGAAATAGAAATGGTACCTCTTATGTATAAAATAGTTTTATATTTAGAAAATTATAGGTTCCCGAAGATGGACAAATTGACCAAATTTTTTGTTGGTAATGTGAACAAACAGTGAAAACAGCCATATATTTGGGAAACAATGGAATCCCTGATGCCAACATTGAACGAGTTTCTTCTACAAGCACATAGGACATCAATCAACTGCATAAATATGAGGAATTAACCAACATATTTGACATCGGTTGAAAAAAAATATTTGGGTGAATAAAAATGTAGCATCGATTTGGGGTGACTCCCCTCGTTTTCTGCATACTTTGAAATAACTCACAAAGCACGCGTTCACAAAACTTCGTATTTAGGGGGTGTATAGCTACTATTAGGACCATGAAGCACCATAAGTTTCAACATGCAATTGTCAACCAAAAAAAATAGCTATGCATGAAAAACTGCGGCAAGCTACGGCCCCTAATGGGGGGTGATTCCCTGCACCGAACAGGGTGTAACCTTGCAACCCCATATATGAATAGTTGAAACGCAAATTAAAAGTTTGAGAGTACCAATTGAAAGCATGCATAGGCATGCTTCTTACCTATAGAAAGCATGCATAGGCATTCTCCTTATACCATATGCATATATCAGTTGCTTAAAATGATATTTACGTAAAATATTACGTCTGGCAGGTCTTTTTTTGCTTGTCTTTTGCTGCAGTCTTATTTGACTGTTGAAGGAATTATTATTTCAGATTTCACTGCTGGGAATGTTTTTCTTCAATAATTGCAATCTAACTTTACTGGAAGTAATTTCTTCACATCCTGAACTAATCATGAACCCAAAGTACCAGTAAATGAGCAAATATGAAAAAAACAATCTGTTTAATAATATGATAAAACAAGTAAAAAATATATCTTCAATTCTATAGCAAACTAATTGCATCAACATTAATACAAGTCATGCTGTGTAAGGTATTGTTATCTTGATATGAAAATATGAAGAAAAAAAAATTGTTCCTGGGCATTAGACATAAGTCAACACTTAGGCCTAGACTTGTCACCATGAGTTATAAACATCGAGTCAATATAAAATCAATAATGCATTTTGAAATTAGCTGTGGTGTCATTATTGTCAGTCATTTACTTCCTGATGTCATTATATGTGTGAAAAATGGCATTTAATTACTTTTTATTTAAAAAAAAATTAATAACAGGATAGGTGCGGGGAATCACCTCAGATCATTTTTTCTTGTGGGGTGATCCCATGCACTTGTATATTTGTATATAACTACAAAAGTTTACATTTCTTTCCAAAATCCTTCTTACGCAACAAACTTAGTCTGAGAATCACCACCAAATTTGGCTCTAATCCAATGGGAACTCTAGTCACAGCATCAAAGTGTGTGGAAGGTCACTTTTTCAGAACCAAAATTATCAAGGACCTGAAAAACACACCTCCACTTCGGCGATTTTTCATAAATTCTGTGCGCATATCAAATTTCTACAAGTAGCTGATACTTACTAACCAAGACCTGCTCTTTCAAGTCCCATAATCAAATAGTGACATTTATGATGTCTTGGTGCCCAAAAGGGGGGTGCGGGGAGTCACCCCGTGTTGCCGACCGCGTGTAATCACCCTGCTCGACGCTACTCAAAGACAACCGGAGGATGGTGACAGGAAGGCAGTGGTGGCAGCACAGACCACCTCACCAACATGTTCCTCCACAGATGTGAGAACAAGATCCAGTATTTTGTCAGAGAGCAAGAAAAGAGGGCTCTCCAAACCACTGCTGAAGTCTGAATATTGCATGTCAATTACCTGAATGACAATAAAATCTGAGTACCAGTCAATTAGAGAGAATATACCAACAACACTGTCCACATACCAGTCAATTGTTGGTGATTCAAAACCACCTCCTTGCCAGAGCAAAGGTTTAATAAGTAGTCCATCTATTTCTTTTTCCAAAATTGCATAAGGGGGCAAATAAACAATGACAATCCATAGGTCATAATCAAATGGCTGCACTGATACAACATTTAATATAGAATGTTCACCTCAGACATCAAAAACACAATGAATTGTAAGAATGGATCAGAGTAGTGATCTATGCTTATGAGCTGTGCCATCCATGTCTCTCCTAACAGAACTATAGTTAGCAATTGTGATGAAGGATGATGCCACCGCTGGTACCAACCAGGTTTCGTTGAGAGTCAAAACATGAACACTAACATGACCCACTTTTGAAATATTTAAATAGCTTGAAAAAATGGTACCACTACCAGATGCAGCAACACCACAACCAGCAGAAGCATCACCACAACCAGCAGAAGCATCACCATCAATAAAATTGAAAATGCTATCACAAATGTTATGATTGAGATCAATTGATTCTTGGTAAGGATTGCAGCAATACAAGCAGACTTTTTCACTATCAAGCTGATGAATACACAAAATTTGTGAATGCAGTTGATGCATATTTACTTTCAATGTAAACTATAACACTAAGCAGGGACCTTAACAAACCAGTGAGTGTAATCCGTCTATATAGCTGTAGATGAAGCGTTCCAGGGTGATTGTGCAACCAAACTCCAGCAGCCAGCACTGATATCCTGAAGTTCCCAACCAGTCAAGCATGGGGATAAGGACCCTCTGACAATTGGTATTCAATCTGCCTGGTAGCTATACCAAAAAGCTTACTGCCAATTTTCTTCATAAGTTAGAAGTAGTGCACTCACGATATCTTCACAAACTTTTGAAGTAAGTGGGTGTTAATAAGCATCTTTGAGTTCCTTGCTTCTGGTGCTTCTGGGTTTGGCAGTTTGACCCACACTTACGCATGTTGGTCTGTTGATCAAAATCCTGATGGTTTCTTCATAAACTCTTGGCTGGCTCTCCTCAGAATGTACATCATCCTGTTTTGTGATGCAGTAAGGGTCTCATTTGACAAAGAAGACTGGTTTCAATGTCCTTCCAGCTTACAGAATATCTAATTTTGGCTCTCTTTGGCATAACTCAACAATTATGTTCCTATTTTCTAGCTGTTGAGTAGCAGTTTTTTTATCATACCCTATAGAAGGTTCATATGTTGCATGCACTATATATTGTTCAGTTTCAGTTTATCCCTGACTAGCCTGCAGATCATCTCCACATAGTTTTCATTATCCCTCAGTGTGGGGATACCCTCCCCAGAGAAGACCAGAGTATCCTGACATTGTATCCCTCAGTGATGTTTTCCTTCTCCTCTCTCTTTGACACTGTTTCCTCCAGAGTTACTACTTTCATCTTCAAACCACACACCTCATCCTGCAGCTGAAGAATTTCTTAATCCTTTACTTCCATGCACCTGTGCCACTCCTCCCTCATCGTGTCCAGCCAGTCATTGATATCAGGCTGGCTGCCACAATAATCTTTTCATCCCCAGACAGGTTGGTCATTAGGCCGCCCTCCTTGAGGTGCTTCACCAGTTTTTGTTGGTCGGTTGTGTACTCGCAGACATGATAGATTCTTTCAAATCTTTGTTGCTCAGTGACACCAAAGTTTGAGGTGTGAGGTTCCTGGGAAAAGCAGCAACATTGAGTAAACGCCCGTCAATTGGCACAAACATCAAATTATCAGCAACATATTAACACGACATGCTTTTTTTTTACTTCTTCCTCCGCTTTTCCCTTCACAAACAGAAATTCCTGCAAATAAAATTAGGACAGTGACACTGTTGGGCAGAACTACACCTGGAGAATGTTGACACGAGCACAAAAGAAAACGAGTCAACAAAGTTGGGAGAGCCAATGACGGAACAAACCACAGATGTTAGTACGGGTTCAATCTAAAGAGTTAGAAAAACCAGAATTAGGTCAACTCACCAGACAGGTCCTGCTCTACTCAATGGTAACTAACAGGCATAAAGTATATGGTCCCTGGCACATAGAACCTCTGCTGCAACAAGATGCTATTGGAGCTATTTGAGATTTATCTCTGTGGTGATCTGGTGGCTTATGTCAATAGTGTCGACCGGGGTGATTCCCTGCAGTGGTCAACACGGGGTAACTCCCTACACCCCCTTTTGGGCACCAAAACGTCAAAAATGTCACTACTTGACTACTGGACTTGGAAGAGAGGGCTTTGTTAGTAATTATCAGCTACTTGTAGAAATTCAAATGCGTCCAGAATTTATGAAAAATGGTCAAAGTGTAGGTGTGTTTTTCAGGTAGGTCCCTGATGGTTTTGGTTAGGAAAAATCAATAATCCGCAAACTTGGATGCTGTTGCTAGAGTTTCCATTGGATTTGGGCCAACTTTGGTGGGGATACTTTGAATATGTTGTAGTTTGTTGTGTAAGAAGGATTTTGGGAAGAAATGTAAATTTTTGTAGATAGCTATATACAAATATACAACTGCAAGGAATCACCCTATTGTAGTGCAGCTTTCTGCTGACTAACATTGGTTTAGGGTCTCCTAGCAATCAGCTCTAGGTCTTTGGGTGCTCTGGTGTAATTAAACCAAATCTATTCATAAGATTTACTCTGCTCCAATAAGAGTAAAAGGGCAAGTACATAAATTAATTCACGCTCATGTCATGTTCAATGGACCAGACATAGCTAGTATTAAAGAGAGGGAGCTATGGCAACTAACTCCAACACAGATAAGGTACTCAGCTGCAAAATAACAGAACAGATACCTTATTAGTAATGAGAGATTTTGTACATCTAGTTACAAGGACATTAAACGAAAGTGTCCAAATTACCAGCACAGTGTAAAAACACAGGTTCTCAGAATACTTTGAAATTTGAAACACTGAACTCAAAAATACTTTGCACTGAAATTGAAGGCAGTTAGCAGTGAACATAAACTTACGGAAATGGTTGACAGACCTATTTACAATAAATTGGAGTCCAGCCCTTTGAATTCAAGGGCAAAACCTCATACTACTCATGAACAAAGCAGCTTGATAGAAGTTAAAAAGCAAGCCACTCAAAGGTAAGTTGGACAAGATAGGTGAACAATTCAAGGTATCATATTTGAAAACATATCACAGTAGGTATTGAAAATTCAAAATTGCATATCACAGTTGGTATCACAGCTGAGTTTAGGATTATATAATTTTTTATTTAGTCTTTTACACTGAATGTTCAGAACTACATACTAAAGTGAAGAAGCACACAAATCACAATGCTTATTATTCTGCACAGCAGATTTAGTGGAGAACAACATGGTAACAAGAACCCAACCAGCCCAATCACCAGCACAGCACTCCCACCATCAATTCCACGGGACAGAAAGCGTCAGCTGTACATAGTTCAATTCCAACCTGCCAGAACAAAAAGCATCATTTCCCCAAGATGAGCCAATCTTCAAATGCAGCAGAAACTAATCATGAATAGCAAGAAGAATATACCCAACCCTAAAATGACAATGTAATGAACAAATAATTATGAAAACACTATCACAGCCCAAAATTAATCCAGAAGGACCTTCAACAATGATGGCAACCAAAAGAATCTATAGCCACAAGGAAAGCATCCAGGAGATCAACACCTACAAAACAAGGCACACAAGCAACTCATAGTATAGGCAAAAAACATCAACAACTCTACCCTTTCTTCACATAAACACCAAATATTCTGAAACATATAAATCATCCCATACTTACTGGGCCCAGTTGCACAAAACTTGAAAACAGACTGCTAACACAATGATCTCATGGACAACTTCCCAGGTATGAGCATAAACAACCTCTGACCATCAACCTGAACAGGTACAACAATTATAAATTATTACCTGGACTGGCATCCAGGAATGACACACCAGACATACAGCCACTGGATCTCCAGGCAACAGTTAAAATTAGAAAAACAAGTAAAACATTTTAATCCAAAATTTTGCTAAGAAAATCACATTAAAACTTGAGAAATTATAAACTTAATCTGTGGTATTATTTCAAATTTAAAACAACATACCCTGATAAGACACCAACATTAACCATTATGATGATTCACCGCAGAGGTGTGGGAAGCTAAAGAACCCTCACAACCCCCACAATCCAACCAGAAATCCACACACCTATTTTTGTATTCCTGCAGGCAACCATGACTGCTGGCTGGGACTCCAAGACCAGCCAAGGGCACTAAGCTTTTGCAGAGGCTGGAAAAACAGCAGGCAACTAAGTAACACAGGTTGAGAAAAAAAATGTAGCGTTCGATGTGGTCAGTCACTCGGTTCTGTTAGACTAACTCAGATGTGTGAGTATTCCGGATGGACTGTTGGATTGGATTCGTCATTTTCTGAAGGGAGGCAAATGTGTGTTTCTGTGGGGGAGTGGTCAGTGACTTCCAAGAGGTGACAAGTGGTGTGCCCCAGGGTTCTGTGCTGGGTCCGCTGTTATGGGTGGGTTGAACAATCAATGCCCATATCCCATCCGCAAGAACACCAAATTCATTTCCAATATTCAGTGGCCAAAATATATGAATACTCTACAGTTAATATGAAAAGAAACGCTATCCCACTCAGTGCAGTATACTAGCAGCATACATGGTAGCCACCAGCACCTAACACAATCTGTAAACAAACAACAGCTGATATTTAGAGCAAGTGCTGAAGGTCACTTGCCAAAGGTGAATATCCCTACTGCAGAACTATCTGCCTACTGCTAATTTTAGTCAGATATTGCAATTACTGCTGCTGTAAGTACTGAATAAATCACTGATTTAACCTGACTGAAGGTGCAGGTTGTTCAAGGTAAACAAACCGATGTCACCTAGTAAATAAATGAATAATGAGCAATTGAATATTAAATTGAGCTAAAGGTCATTATGTTAATTAGCAAATAGCTAATAAATGATTGAAACTAAGCACTCCTGGTTGGATTCAGTGCCAGCTCAGCAGTATATCAAAGCTCATTCTAATTTTTATCGGCAATCAGATCAACTTCTGATGATATATGCCACAAATATAGTATAGCATATGGTCAGTATTTATATTTCCCTTGGCTAAATAATATTGATTTAGTTGTACACCAGAGTTTATTTGGGTCTCAGGTATTTATGGCACTAGGAACTCTGAGTATAATACCACTATGTCACTAAATTATTCATAGCAACATTTGGCCAATTTAGTAAATGCTATACTTGATATTATTGTATAATAATTGAAATTATGCTTCAGGTGGAAATATGCTATTTTCTGGGATGTGCTATTTATGAAGATATGGTATAATTACTGAAATTATGTCATTCGGGGAAATGTGCTAATTTTTGTGGTGAGATGCTCTGTCAATGCAATGACAGGCCTAAACTGCTTCTATGCTAATCTGTCAATGTAACGACAGATCAGAAATACTGACAAGGCTACCTTACCAATATAATGGCACTTCTGCACATATGCAGGCCTAACTATATATTCCAGACACTGCCACTTAAGGGGCAGGCCTGTTACACATGCAAAAACTTACCTTGTCAGTATAATGATCAAGGGTGATGCTCAATTCTTCCTTACCAGTAAATAATTTAGGGAGACTACCAGAGTTGTAGTAGAGGTACTATGATTAGCTGGACTATGGCTGTGAATCAACAAGTGCCAATGGTAGAAAATTGGGAAAGCGATGGAAACCACTGACGAGATTGATAGCTAGCTCCAGACACTTTGGATCAACACTAATAGCTAGATGTAGTCAGCAAGTCTTCTTAATCATGAGCAACTTCCCAATAATCTCCAGCTGGTTGGTAGTAGTTAATAGTGAATACAGCAAAATCTAAACCAACAACAACTCTAATGCTACACCTTGTTTTTGGAGGGCTGCTTGGATGGATTTTGTAAATTTGAACAGCAAAGAGTTTTTTTGAATAGTTTATTACATAACAACTTGGACCTCTTCCTGAGTACCAGTGCACAGCGAGCAGTATATCAGAGTATGTGGGACACAATTGTTACCACTTCTGCATTGGCTCTAATGCTCTTTTCTAGTATTACCATAGCTATGAGGTCCAACTACTTTTAACTTATTATGTGCAACTGGCTATCACACCTATCCAAACAAGTAAAGGTATAAAGGTTGTGGTGAATGTCCCAGACTTGATGACTTGAAGCCAGAAGACTAGGACTGGAACTCGGAGATTTGGAGGCTTCTCTGCAAACCGCATGAAATGGTCAGTTAGATAGAAAAACAATAATTCCTGACCTAAATGAATGAATGATTGAATGAAAGTGATTATCCTTGATAATATTTGGTCATCACCAAGATGGTGATAACTCCTATCAAAAATGACTTTATGAAATGCAACTCATTGTGAGTTTCAGGGCTTTAATGAAAAGTGATGGAATAATTACTTTGAAAAATGACTGGTCCAACATGGCAAAACATGAAATGGATCAAAATCTATGAGCAATGAAATAAATTAGACTATTTATATGGAAGAAGATCCTATAATTACTTTTATGATTATCATGGTTCAGAGTATTACCTGAAGGGCACAAAACTGATCGTCAAAAACTTCTCTACGGATGTGTCAAGTGACTATGAAAGTGAACCTAGCTAATAGTTACAAAATAATTGCTCACCTTTCTCTCTAGCTCCTAGCTCTGAGGAAAAGGTGCTGGACACTGCAGGTTGCAGTCCTCTACACACAAAATCCTCAGGTGCCTTGATTGGTGGTGGTGGTGAATAGGCAGGAAGGCACAATGGGCAGGAGAAAATCTTTATCTGCAAACTAATCAGCAGTCACTAATCTGAGACAGAAAGGAGACATGAGATAGGGGAAATGTGGGATGGCCAAGTACAAAAGTAATTGGGCACTCTGTAACACTGCTCTTGTTCCTGCTATATGTCAATCATGTTGCAGCAGGTGTGGCTTGTGAGTGGAAGGCCTTTGCTGACGACTTCAAACTTTATTTGAGTTTCCCCCGCGATGTTCAAGCAGTTGGCCTGGGTGTGTCTTCCTCGCAGAGGGATCTGAATTTGGTGCAGTCTGTGTTGTTGTCATGGAATCTCTCATTCGAACATTGAGAAGTGTTTTTAAGCGTTTCTACAGGGGCTGTCTTGAATTTGAGCAGATTGATGGTAGAACTTCTTATAATTTGAAAGGTGTGGTACTTGAGCTTGTCGATTCCTTCAGGGACTTTGGAGGGCTTGTTGACTCAAGGCTGCGGTTCCATCTCCAAGTGAAGAGTGTTGTATAAAGGCTTCCACTCCGGCGACCAGTCTGCTCCGCTCTACTGTCAATAGGAGTTCTGTTTTTATGGTCTCATTGTTCATTACTTATGTAAGACCCATCTTGGACTACTGTTCATGTGTGTGGAATGTGGGATATTGGGGGATCTGAGATTGTTGGAGTCAGTGCAGAGGAGGTGGATCAGGGAGACATTGGCTGGGTGGAGTGGACTATGGTGAGCGGCTCTGAGCAATGCAGTTGTTTTCTGTGAGGGGGAGGTTGTTGCGTTCAGATCTTGCAAAGTGTTGGAAGATTTTTCATTGTTCTTTTGATTCATGTTTATCTGCTCTGTTTGAAAGAGCTCTAGATGTTGGCACACGTGGGCATTCTTTCAAGCTGGTGGTTCCTTGCTGTCAGAGGGACTATAAACACAGATTCTTTTATTCTTGCTGTGTGCAGATTTGGAACCAGCTGCCCGCTGATGTGGTGCAGTTTGATTCACTTTGCGGCTCTAAGAGAGCCCTGGCGTAGGATTTGGGGGCAGTGGTGTGTTGTATGAATTTTGCTAGAATCAATTTGATGTGATATTGTGGCTTTGTTTGTGTTGCTGACAGTTGTGTGCAGTTGTTGACTGTCTTTGTTGTTTTGTTTCCTTTGAACCTATTGAGTGCATTCCGACCAGCGTCCTGCTGCAGTGCTTGTACCGTGCTGTTCTTTCTGATTGCTGGCGCGCTGAGGTTTACTGCCTCCCATGCCTGCGCGCTCTGTTGGCGGGCTGTGGGGGACTGTAAAGTTGAGATACAAAGGGGAATGAGTAATATTGAGATGGGTTGGCAGAGCAGACGCAAAACATGAATAATGAAAAGTGAGGCTTGGCTTCTATGATCAGCAGTGGACGAAAATATGAATAAACTCATTTAACCAATATTGCACAACAGGGAAGTGATTAATTAAAAAACTAGCAGAAAAACTCTTGATAGCAGTGAATCGAGAAGCGTCAACTGAGGGGACTCCCCGCATACTTTGAAATGACTCAAAAAGTATGCGGCTGAGAAACTTCGTATTTATGGTGCCTATAGCTACTATAATTGTGATGAAGCACCGTAAGTTTCAACATTCTATCATCAACCAAAAATAAGTTTTTCAAGAAAAACAGTGTGGCGAGATATGGCCCCCAATTGGGGGTAATTTCCCGCACTGAACGGGGTGATTTCCCGCACTGAACGGGGTGATTTCCAGCACCCCCTATTCATCAATAATTGAAAAGCAAATTAAAAGTTTGAGAGTACCAATTGAAAGAACATGCCTATATTTCTGTGTATCAGTTGCTTAAAATAAAATGTCGAGTAAAATATTACGTCTGTGATAGGTGTTTCTGATGCTCCTCTTCTGCTGCAGTTGTACCCGACTGTCGAAGGATTTTTTCCCCCAATTTCCCTGCAGAAAACAAAGTTTTTCTTCAATAATTGCAATCTAACTTTACTGGAAGTCATTTCTTCTTATCATAAACTAATCATGACCCTAAAATATCAGTAAATGAGCAAATATTACAAAAAAACAATATTTTTATTAATACGATATAAAAAATGTATTTCCTCAATTCTATAGCAAACTTATCACATTGTAAGTGGCTATCTTGGCTTGATATAAAGTGAACTACTTCACCGGTGATTGGCATGTAAGTAAAAGGGGTGGAATTAAAGACGTCTCCACAGACAATTGTTTATTGGGTGACAGACTTCACAAAACTCTCTCCAAGGAAAAGGGGCCCTAAAAAAAACAGAACACTATTTGGTTGTTTAAAACAAAGCAATCTATTAGATCATTGATTCTCTAAAATCAGCAGTAAACACAGAAACAGTGACTAAACAACCACTAGATCTAACTTAACAGGCAACCTGCAGTGCTCATTCAGAGCAAAAGTGAAACAGCTCACAAGCCTTGGCTCATTTTACTTAATATCAGGCCTGTGCATAACAGTTCAACCCTTGCCATATATTAGAAGAATAAAAAAAATACTAGAAAAACAAATAGGCATAGGTATAAAAATCTTGAAACATTTCTCCTCTACTGTAATAGTGGCCTTGAACAAAAGTTAACCACAGAAACAGATACTTTACGCAGCCTGAGAACCTCTCAACGCAACTTTAAGGCTTCAAATTGCAGCAAACAACAAGTTAATTTCTTACTACTTAAGGTGATAAAAAAAACATGGAGCAACCTTACTCATTAAGTGAATTGATGAAATAAATGACAGAACCACACTAGCTTTACTTATTTCCCATTAAAATAAATCAAATACTTTTGGCCAGCAAAACATTAAAAGACTTACATCAATCACACATGGTTTAACTGCCTAGCATCTCTCCAACCTAAGGATGTGACAACTCCTTCTGGGCATCTGCATATCAGCTGCCACAACAAAATTTTGAAAGCTCTTCTAGTAGATTTAGGTACAAGCCCTCTCTAGCTACCCAACAGAATATAATTGTCATTTCAAGACATGAAACTCACCAGTAGTTTATCCTCTAGCCAACCTACATGTGACAACAATCAACTCCGCTCTAAACTTTTGATCTGACATCACAGCACTAGCCTGGGAATAGAAAAACATTAAATATCAACTTGCATATGAAAACATATTTTTCTATATAAACACATCAAACGAGAAAACTCATCTCCCTTGGGATGTGACACAACCCAACAATGTACTCAACCGGAGTGTTAAACCCACCCGAACATAGGAAACTTGACCAAGCAGCCCTTCTGGCAAGGCTCAGACATGCTAACAGAAGCCCCCCCATTAAATATAATTTTATTGCAATCTCTCTGTACTTTATTTTGTCTGAGTTGCAAATAGTTCCTGCAACAGCATTAACATGAATACAAGTCATGCTAGGTAAGATACTGTTATCTTGACATGAAAATATGCTAAAAAATATAGTTCCTGGGCATTAAACATAAGTTAACACTTGGGCCTTGACTTGTCACCATGTGTTGTAAACATCAGGTCATTATAAAATTAGTTACTCATTTTGAAATTAGCTGTGGTGTCATTACTGTGGGTCATTTACTTCCAAATGTCATCATAGCTATGTGAAGAAAATTGCATTTAACTTCTTTCCATTGTAGAAAAACAAAGATATTTATCAACAAAATAGATGCATGGAATCACCATCGATCGTTTTGTCACCTGGGGCAACTCCCTGCTACTGTATATTTGTATATCTACAAAAGTTAACATTTGTTTCCAAAATCCTTCTTACACAACAAACTATATCATATACCAAGTATCACCACCAAATTTGGCTCTAATCCAATGGGAACTCCAGCCACAGCATCAAAGTTTGAGGAACGTGGATTTTCCAAACTAAAATTATCAGGGACCTGAAAAACATGCCTTCACTTTGACAATTTTTCATAAATTCTATGCCGGTATCTAATTTCTATAAGTAGCTGATACTTACTAACAAAGACCTGCTCATGACATTTCGGACATCTTGGTGCCCAAAAGGGGGGTGCGGTAAGTCACTCCGTGTTGCCGACCGCCAGGAGTCACCCCTGTCGATGCTATATGATGATTATCAAAACATAACTTAGGAGGCAAATAAACGTTGAATGATTGAAGTCAGGGATACCAAGGCAATAATCCATTTAGAGAAATGTATGAGGTAAATGCCAAAATCTCAATTCTTCCATAGATAAATTTCAAGCTTGAGCACCATGTACTCTCCACATTGCAGAAGTATTGATAATGTACTTCATTGAGTAAGACATTTCTGAAAGGGGGCAAATGGTTCAGTGACATTGTAGCTACAGCCAGTCACAACAGCAGTACTCACCAATTCCCGTGAGAACATTGGGCTGCAGCACATCAAGGTGATGGTTCCAGGAGTGTCAGGCTGGGTGGTGAGGTGTGATAAGCACTCTGTTTTTGCATGCATTAGGTTAATCAAAGACAATCGAGGGCGAGAGTGAAGAAAACAATTAATAAAATAATTGCTTGTGCAGAAGCAAGCATAAAGCAACATTATAACTATAGGCAAACAATTTAGAGAGGAGGACAAGTTACTTTATTGAGATAGAAAGATGAATGAAGTAGTGCAAGGTAAATTGATTAAAACAGGCTGACGAAACAAAGATGAAAATATTAAAAATACTAATGAGTAGTAGTCCTGCACTACTACAACCCCAAGTGAAAAAAAACTGTGATTCCCCGCACCTATCTTGTTGATGAATATCTTATTTTTTCTTGAATTATAAGTAATCAAATGCTATTCTTCATACATGTAATGACATCTGGGAGTAAATGAACAAAATAACAACACTGCAGCTAATTTAAAAATGTGTTACAGTATTTGTATGAACAGGAATTTAGTCAACAACTTCTCTGTTGCTCCAAAGATGTTTCACCGTGTGATTTTACCTCCATGTAAAGAGTATTGTTAGAAAGGCTTCCACTCTGGCAACCAGTCTGCTTTATTCTACTGTCAATAGGAGTTCAGTTTTCATGATGACTTTGTTTATAACTCATTTAAGGCCCATCTTGGACTACTGCTCTTGTGTGTGGAATGAGGGATATTTTGGGGATCTTAGACTTTTGGAGTCTGTGCAGAAGCAGTGGACCAGGGAAATAGAAGGTCGAGGTCGAGTGGACTATGGTGAGAGGACCAGAGCTTTGCAGTTGATTTTGGTCAGGGGGAGGCTGTTGCGTTTGGATCTGGTCAAGTCTTGGAAGATTTTTCACTGATCTGTGGATTTGGGTTTGTCTGCTCTGTTTGAGCAAGCTCCAGATATTGACATGCATGGTCATTTGGTACAGCTGGTGGTTTCCTTGCTGTCAAACCAACTATAAAGGCTGATTATTTTATTGCTGTGTTCTGATCTGGAACAGTCTGTCCTCTGATGTGGTGCAGTGCAATTCCCTCCTCAGCCTTGGCTGAGGAGTTGTGGGGGGCTTACAAGTTTTGCTAAGCATAGCAGATTTGATTTTGTGGTTTTGTGTCTGTTGTTGATAGTTGTGTGCAATTGTTGACTGTCTTCATTTTTATGTTCCGGTGTGCAATTGTTGACTGTCTTCATTAATTTTGTTTCACCTATTAAGCACAATCTGACCAGCGCCTTGCTGCATTTTTGATGCCATGTTGTTCTTTCGATTGCTGGTGCGCTAAGGTATATTGCCTTTTAGGCCCGCATGCCCTGTTGGCGTGCTGTCAAGACTGTGGGGGGCTGTAAAGGTGATGTACAAAAGTGAGATAAAGAAGAAGACTACCCATAAAACAAGCCTCAGTTTATAAGCTAAGTAGCTTTTCGAGCAACACTCACACAAACGCACACAATAATCCTACATATAATATGTAACTTCTAAAGAAAAAGGCAAGTGGCAGGCTCAGAACTTTCTACAGAACTTTGGTTGACTGGGAAACAAATCAGCCCAAATTCATCCATCACCTCCCAACAGCCCAAGATTGTGGCCTCATTCCACTTAAGAAATAAGAGCAATTCTAATTTTCAATAAACTAGAAAAACAGTAAGAAAACCCGAAAAAAGAACTGAACATAGGCAACAATGATGTAACAACTATAGAAAAGTCAAGATTGTTAATGAGATAGCCCAAAAACACTGGTGACATCAGAGACTACAAATCACAAGTATTCATACTATAGGACCCAATAAGATAATTTTTCAGTGCCACTTTGAAAAGATTTACAAGATTCAGTGCCAGAATGGCATGCTTCCTATTCCTTGTATTATAATTGTGCTGCCCATGAACAAGGTTCCCACTGTAATTTAGTTTAAATGTGCTTACTCAAGAAATAATAAATATCCTCAAGTTTCAGAATTCTAGTTTTATAAAAAAAAAAGGTATGTTTGAGAAAAATAATATACCTCGGTAATTATCCCTTGAAATGTCCTTGAAATGTTTATTCCGCACTGGAATTTTGTCATGTCCTTGAATTTTGTGAGAATGTCCTTGATTTTTTAAAACTGCAATATATAAAGTTGGTGTTGGAAAAAGTAATGACAGGCAGGGAGTAGTGCATATCATGGTACTACTTAGGGATTTGATGCACTCCCCCCATTGCTGAGCATCAAAGATTTTGAATAATGAAACAAAGGAGTCAATACACCCACCGCTAGTCAACATCTAAACTCGAGATAACTGAAGGTTTTGTCAGTGTCATGGCTCTGAAAACAAACTACAAAAAACTCATTTGTTTCCCTACTGTCTTCTGTAGATGTTCATCAACAACATTAAATATCATGCATACAAAAATCAAATTAGGATAGGGATAATGGTACTGACAAAATGCTTCAGTTCATAACATGACTGTTGCTGTAAGGGTCTCAAACTTAATTGTTTGCATATAAAGCAGAGGGATAAAAGTTTGTTATCAGCAGTGTTTCTACTACTTGATGAAGCTTTCTTTTGAAGTCATGTTTTGAGTTGCAGTTTCTGTAAAATTGTCCTTAGTAATATAGAATTGTTGGATTCACATATATGTTATGAGAAGGCAGATGTTTCATTCATAAAGTTATAGAAATAACCTAATATTTATTCAAGTTTGCTGGTAACACTCGCAACCTAAACTGTTCTCTGTCAGAGATCACTTAACTGTCTGAGAACAGTTGTGGTATGCTGAAACATATACCATCAGACTGATGTATGTTTCAGCATACTACGTCTGTTCTTGGACAGATGTATTGAATATATTTCACAAATTTCAAATTTGATACTATTTTGCTTGATTTATATTTTTTCATGTTGAGTTAGTAGAAATGGCATCAAAGAGAATCAACCATTTTGATGACTCTTGGTTGAAGTGAGAAAAATATAGTTGGCTCAAAAAACACCCAACTTCTAAAGTTCATGCATGCTGTGAAGTATGTGCATCAGATATTCATTTGGGTAGTATAAGACTAGGTGCATTAGAAAGCAGCCATATGAAAGGAAAGAAGTACACTCAACTGGCAGCTTCATCTCCATCGATTAGAGGTTGATTTTCATCTAGATTAACAGGATCGGCACCTTACTTGTCGTCCACAGCAGTGTCAACTGTCGCTTTGCCTCCTGCAGTGTCAACTTCAACGTCAATAACCTCTGTAACTGAAACATCAAGTTTTTCTGCATCTGCTGCTACCTCACTACCTGGATCTGTTTCCAGATTTGTAATTGATGAGAATGTTATGAAGGCCAAAATTTTATGGGTGATGCACAATGTTGTTGCTCATCATTCAGTTAATTCAAGCCAAACTGTAGGCCAACTATTCAAAGACATGTTTCCTGAATCTCAAATAGCAGCAAAATTTTCCTGTCGAAGTACCAAGCTTTCTTATCTCGTTTTTGGTCTAGCCCCATACTATGCAAATAAATTGATTTGATGCACTCAAGTTGGTCTCCCACATTGTCATCCTTTTCAACAAATTGTCCAACCAAACCACTAGGAATGAACAAATGGACGTACATGTCCGCTTCTGGGATGTGGATGAGCAATGTGTATCAACCCGTTATCTCACATCTGAGTTCTTGGGCCATTGTACTGCCAAAGACCTTCTGCAGTGCTTCAAGAAGGCTACCAGCCACCAAGATGTAAAAAAGGTGATGCAGGTCTCCATGGATGGCCCTAATGTCAACAAAAAATTCTACAATAATTATGTTGAAGATAAAAAAGATACATCCAGAGGCTCTCAACCTACTTGATATTGGTTGTTGTAGGCTGCATGTGGTACATGGTGGATTTAAGATGGGATCAATAGTTACTGAGGCCTTTATGATATCTATTTGCTGACTCTCCTGCAAGGTGTGCAGAGTACACATCAATTATGGTATCAGAAATGTTCCCACTACAGTTTTGCTCAATTCGATGGTTAGAAGATATTGCTTATGCTTAAAGGGTGGTCAGAATTTGGAGTGACATTTCTAAATATGTCAAAGCAGTCTTTTCTGGTTCAAAATCTAAGATGACTAAGTCAGTATCATACAAAACTGTTGTATCTGCTGTTGATGATCCACTGGCTCTTGCAAAGTTGAATGTCTTTATAAAAACTGCCAATTACCTCCACCCATTCCTGAAAACGTTTCAGACAGATCATACTATGGTAAAAAATTTGGAGGCAGAACTTGGCATAAGGTGATGGAGAATTTTTGTCCCAAGAACTGTTCTTGAATCATGTCCCCACTCTTCTTCACTCTTAGAGCTAGATTTGCAAAGTGAAACTGTCACAAGAAGTGTCTAAAATGTTGATATTAGGTTTGCAGCATGAAGTGTATTGCAAAAATCTGGTGTAAGTGATGCTGAGAAGCTAGAATTCAATTGCAGGCAAAGGTGTTCTTTTTGAAAGTTTCAGATTTTTTTTTTAACTATATCCCCTTTGAAATTTTCTCTGGTTTGAAGTATTGATTGTTTGAATCCTAAAAGTATGAAGAAAAGTCAAACAAAACCAAAGATAATGTTCACAAATCTTGTAAAAATAATGACCAAGTGCAAAGTTATTAAAGCTGAAGAATTGATCGCATTGCCGAACTCTGGCGTTTCATGCAGTATGTTCAGAAAGAACGCAGAGAAGTGTTTGAGAGTGATGTCAGAAAGAGTGTATGTTTAGACCAATTTTTTCAAAACTTCTTCAAAGGAAAGGATGACTTTGAAAAATTGTGGAGTCTAGTTAAAAAGCTGCTCATTTTGTCACATGGTCAGGCTTCTGTAGAGCATGGGTTTAGCATAAATAAGGACACCCTGGAAACGAATATGGCTGAGAAGATACTGACTGCTAAGCGTGTTGTGATTGATGGCATTCAATTGCAATTGGGTGTTGACAACCTACGTCACATGTACAATGAAGCTCATGGAAAGTTGTTGATCCGCCAGAGTGAGATATTCTGTCTACTTTCAAGATAAAGAAAAAGAAGAAAGGAAGACAAAAGCTGGGAAGAGAAAGCAGCTTGTGATGTTAGAAATCACTGAAAGGAAGGCCAAGAAACAGAAGCTGGAATGAAATTCAGCGCAAATGATTGGTAAAGTGGATGAACTGTCAAGGAGAGCAGAACAGCAGAAGGACTTTCCATTGTTGGCTGCTGCAAACTCTCTTAGACTTAGGGCAAATTAAATGAAAGAAGAGGCAGAAAGTCACTCGTATTGAAAATTTGAGACAATTGAAGCAGCTTCAATAAACTAATGAATGACGGTCAGGAATGTATTCAAATTTGCTTAGATAGTCCAGTCTGTAATAGCAAGAATAGATTTTTTTCTAGAGAAGTCAATAATATGTTTCTACACTTTTTTATTCTGTATGGTAGGTTGAATAGTCAAATGTTTTTCATGATCTCCCATTGCTAATAAAATGTGTCATGCAGAGTATATTTTCATTGATGAGAAAGAAAAAAAATACATGCCCCATCCAGAAAAAGATTTTCACTTTGAAGTCTGTATTGTATCAATAATATTTTTGGCTATTACTCCATATATTACACTAAATTTATCTATTTATTTTTGCATTTATTTATATTCATTTTTATTGCTGTTTATTCACTATAACTATAAAGTGATAAACACTGACTATCTTCAGTGAACACCTCATCAACTGGCTGGTGGGGACAAAAAGAAATTTTTTGTATATATGTTTATTTATATGTTTGACATCCTCATATATGTGCAACTCTAATAAGGAGACTGGCTACCCTCATGGAGATTTAGGGCCAATACCCTAAATGTAGTTATTCTTTGTTTGAGACTTTGATTTGTGCTCACTTTCTTCCTTCCTTGTTTCCTACTCCTCATCTGATCTTGTGTCTTTCTATTATTGCTGTTCCCATGTATGAGGTTCCCTGTGTGAGAGCACACCTTGAGTGTGGGATCCCCATTCCTTTTAGTCCATACTAAATGGTCTCTTGTACTCTGGGCTTTTGGATCACGCTTTTTGTGGTTAATAACCTTGAAACACTCACAACTTAGTCCTTTTGTGCTAAAGGGTCTGGCTGGTTCCCTGCAACATACACTCTGGGTCACGAGTGCAGTCTGAGGATCCTTTGTCAGCAGCAGGGCCCAACAGTTTTCACTGGTTTGCCCCCACTGCATCATAATGTCTGGCTCCCCCCCCACCCACGACCATACCAACAGCGGGATGCCAAGAGCGGGAAAGCACATCAGAGCAGCGTCAAAATCAACCATTCACAACCATTCTTCACTCATGCCTGTTCATTGCACCTTCCTGCTTCACACCATCCATCCACCCAAACTTTGGTCTACCTCTAGGCCTGCGACTACTTGCCTCCGCATTCATCACCCTTTTCACTTATCTCCCTTCATCCATCCTCTCCATGTGCCCACACCATCTCAGAACATGCAAATCCACTCTGTCCTCCAACTTCTTCACCATCCCTGTTTTGATTTGAACCATGTTGTTGGTGATCCGGTCTCTCAGCATTACTCCAGTCATGCTCCTCAAACACTTCATCTCGAAAACATTCAACCTTCTCTCCTCTGCTCTCACCCCCCCCCCCTCCCGAGT
>SDVV010002109.1:0-23750 GCA_016164225.1 Gammarus roeselii | reverse complement strand
CATATATAAACTACCAGCGTCATCCGCTGCAGCAACGGCCACAGCATCTCGATGGCTTCCGCTAAACCTTTCCAGAGGAGTAAAATATAGATTATGCTTGATAAAGTCTAGCAGTACATATACTCCATTGCGTTGACGGAGCACTCGGGAGGACCGGCCTGGGTCCCTATAGTGTTTTTGCATAAGATGATTTTGAACCAACTTTGTCACTCTGCTATGAGCAGTCAGTCCGATGGGACGGTGGGTGATTTCGCCTGTGAGGTCAGTCACACTCTTCGTCGCACTGCTTCGAGAAGATATCAGAGGTCCCTCTGGTTCTGTCTAGTAGCGGCACCGAGGAGAAAGGTGAACACAAGACACGGATTTCAGCAGAGCTAGCACGAACCCATCGTTGAGGCTCAATGTCTCAATAACAGCTAGTCAGAATCTTTTGGTATTTCAATATGATGTAGTACTAAACTTTCCGTATGCAACGATATCTCTGCTATGTCTATACAAGTCTTGGATGTCTCACGCTGAGCGATTGAAAATGAAAAGAATTCATACCATTCAGCTTTTCTTACATCTGAGGTGAAATACTCTTCCGAACAGATCGGTACAATGTTTTGGAATGACAATATGTCAACAAATATTTTTTTCCCTACCTACACATGTTTTTTTTCTCTATGGGTCTTGAATAGCTTACGTTTTTTTATAAAATCGTTTATTTCCATCGTCTAGCAATGGATTTTCAATACTTAAGTCTAACACATCAAACTTATTCTTTAAAATGTTGTATTTGAATTAGAGAAGCGAGAAATAAAAATGAATTTGTGACAGCACATCTCCTGTCGGCGGCTGATTTGTAGCTACTTCGTGTTGCAAAACAGTTTTCACAATATGTGCTATATTTTTAAGTGAGAAACTCATATATTCATACAAATTTACATATACATGCACGTACATATTTATACAAATACATATACATGTACACATACAAATACACACATATACGCGTGCATACCTACATACATATATGGACGACAATCAGTATAATTCAGTGTTGGAATACAGAATTCAGATGGGCGGATTTCTCCAAGAGAAGAAAAGAGAACCATGTTACCTTTTAGGATGGCGATTGCAACTTAAAAATGGTACGGTAATTGGTAGAATTCATTAATTTATTTATATTTGTATCAAATTTACTTCTGTGAGAGAGAGCGGCTACATCGACAGACCGAGCACACTTTAAAAAGATTGAGACATTGAAATAAGATGAGACGTTAGTTAACACCGAGGGTAATTTGCAGGGGCAATTGTGATTAGTGTGAAGATGTAATAACCAGTTACAGCAAAGTATCAATGAATCAGAATAATATAATGCTGGAGTACACAAGTCGGATGAATATACATCCGCTATAGAAGACAAGGTAGAGAATTAGCTTATAAGGCAATGATTGTATCATCAAAAATGGTACGGTAATTGCTAGAACCAGTTCAATGAATGATATTAAAATCGAGTTAACCTTTCTCAAAGTTAGAAGCGACCTATCGTTCCTCGAAGAGACAATATTCGTAGTTTAATTATACTAAAACGACAAAAACATTTGAAGCATAGAAATAGACGAAACGCTAGTTAACACTTATGGTAATTGGCAAAGATAATTGTGATCGGTAGCAACATAGAAAACATATGTATCGTCAAAGTTAAAACGATTAGATGGTGTCTCAATGTTGAGAGGGATGGTGGTGGTGGTTTCGGACATGCTCAAGAATTGAATGCATTTTCTGGTTACTGGTGTTATGCATTTAGCTTGTGTTTGTGGGCAAAGTTACTGGTTTAAATTGATCGGCCAATAGATGTTCATTAAGCCTGTTCTTGAAGGACGTCTTGGATTCAAGATTCTTGAGGCTTCTTGGGAGGTTGTTCCAGGATTTTGGTCCGGTGAACGAAAAAGCTCTACAGGCAATTTCTGTTTTCCTGTGTTCAACGAGCAGAGTATCATTATTTCTTGTGAATCGATTGTTCTTTTCACCTCGAGAATAAATGTGTCTTCGGCTGCCGGGTGAATGTTCTTCTAGAAGATCTTTATCAATTCTGATCGACTCACGGAGTGCCAGTTTGTTGTCAATATTGAACCACTGTAATTTTTCGAGGAGAGGACTTACGTGGTCTCGTTTTCTGTGCCTACCATCGCATGTTATTCTTGCCGCAAAATTCATATATTGTTGCACTTTCTCTCCTTGAGTTTTGGTGCATCTCCCCCAAATTGAAAGACAGTAGTTAATGTGAGAAAATACTAAAGCGTGGACAATCAGTAATCTTGATGTGAAATCCAATTTTTTTTTGGAAGAGTTTAGGAACAAAAGTGTTCCATTCAATTTGGAACACAGAGTAGTTACGTGGTGTTTGAAGGAAAGATCGGGATCAAACCTTACTCCCAGACTTATAACTATATCTGCAACAGGAATGTCTGATTTGCCTATCTTGATAACAAAATTAATTGGGACTGCTTTTCTTTTTGAGTTCGAGCCGGACAAGATGCATTTTGTTTTAACAGGATTGAGCTTGAGTCCATTTTTATCATACCAAGATTTCAGATTAGTTACGGCTGTCTCAGCGTTGTTTTTCAGCGCATTCAGATCTGACGGTTTTTGTGAACGCAATATTTGCACATCATCGGCGTACATTACCATTTTGGCTTGATTTTTCGGTATTTTGCAGTCGATGTCATTTACAAAAACCAGGAACAACAATGGACCGAGTATCGAACCTTGAGGGACCCCAAAGGCAACTGTGGCCGAATTTGACATAGTTGCGTTATCGAGTTTAACTGATGGTTGCCGATTCATCAGATAACTTTCGAACCAAGTAGGGCCTATTCCGATGTTGCGGAACTTTTCAAAAAGATTGTGTGGCTTACACTGTCGAATGCTTTCGATAAGTCTAGTAATACCAGCAGAGATATCTGGCCCTCGTCAAAGTTTTTGTTCAGATCTTCAGTGATGCTCATAAGTGCGTCTTCTGTTGACAATTTTCGCCGATAAGCATACTGGCTGTCATTCAACAGCTTGTTTAATTCAAGGATATCAATTAATTGGATAGATATTACGTTTTCTAGAATCTTAGATAGGACAGGCAAAAGACTGATCGGTCTAACGTTGGATGGTTAATTCTTGTCAGCAGATTTATGAATTGTTTTGATGATTGCATGCTTCCAGATCTCTGGAAAAGTTTCACTTGCTATGGAGGCGTCTATAACGGTGCTGATATCAGGCAATGTATCTAAATGGCTGTCTTTCAGATATTGTAGAGCTAAATCATCTATTCCTGTAGAATTTGTTCCGCAAGGCAGATTTCAGCTCGTTTTACTTCGTGTTGCGATACTTGATTTGGTTTCCATTTGACGTTTGCTTCTAGGTCGCTGTCTCCATCGATGAAGGTAGAGTTAGTGTCAGATTCCAGCCAGGTTTCAGTCAGACATAGAATGTCAATTGAGTCCTCCTTTATCATCCTTTTGATATGATCCATCTTGGTTCTTAAGCTTCTAACGTTTATATGTTTAATCACGATATTATTTAGTTCCTGATGAGTATTTATAGACGTGGTTGCTGAGGGGTGGTTGCTGCTCCCTGATTGAACAGTTTGTGCCTCTAGTCATTTGTTTTTACTTACAGGACAGTTGGTGTCACTTTGGGATGATTACAGAGGCATCTCTTCATCGAATATGGATGTGTCATTGTCGTATTGCAAAGGAGAATACCTATTGGAACACTGCACATTTGTTTCAGCATGCTTGTTTCGCTTTGCTACATTGTTTTGTGGTTCGAAATGTGGCTTCAGAGGGTGGGTTGGTGCAAGACTACTATAGTGGTTCTCTTTCTTGGGTACAAATATTGAGTACTGAGCAGCTTCATCACTCCTAAGGCTGGTCGGATTAATTACAGTTTTCGTTACAAAGTTTGGGTATGTTTAATCTAAGATTGTGATTTGTATTTTGAGTGCGTTGCTGAGAATTGCGGGGACTAGATCGCCAAAACTGATATTATACTCTTTGTTTTCAAAATACTTTTCTATCACGGAGAGGAACCTATCATCTTTTTTATAACTAGTAAAGGCTTCGTGATCTTCTATGTAGTTGAAGGATTCCTCCATTGCTTTAGTTTATATCATCTCTAAAATGTTTTCATCATTAAGTCCTGTTTGTTTTACTAAAGATCATTCCACCGCGTGAATCATACGATGTCCGTCTGCTACTGTTGATTGTCTTTTTAATTTTAAATCATCGAGAATGTTGTCGATGTTGGTGTTCCTGGGGAATTGTTGCAAGTTTTCTGTCACCTGCATTGGCATTCGTTCACCCGGTTTATTGTTTCTTGTGTCTGCAGCGCCACCCTCATTTAGAGTTTTAATATGCTCTTCAGTAACACTCTTACTGATGTTATCTAAGAATCTGGTTGCTGATTCTCGAGTGGTATTGTTTGTATGTTTGGGATATCCTTGTTTTCGGTTTTGTTCCTTGTTATTGAGGGTGGGTTGGAGCAGTGGAGATTCACCAGAACCAAGGGGAATAAATTTAAATCGGCGATTGGAGAGAGGCATGACTGAGGATGACTGAATCGTGCTAGAGGAAGAAATGGGTGGAGGGGGGTAATATATGGGAGGGATTAGCGGGAGAGGTAGAGTTGGAGTTTGGGATGAGGCTAGAGAGTGGTAGCGACCGTGGGAGCTTGATGAAAAAACGAATGGAGGAGGGTAATATATAGGAGGGATTGGCGGGATAGGTAAAGATGGATTTTGGGCTGAGGTGAAGGAATGGTAGTGAAAGTGGGAGCTAGTGGAATGAACGGATGGAGGGGGGTAATATATGGAAGGGATTGACGGGATAGGTAATGTTGGTGTTTGGGTTGAGGGTAGGGAATGGTAACAAAAGTGGTAGCTCGAGGAAGGAATGGGTGGAGGGGAGTAATATATGGGAGGGATTAGCGGAATAGGTAGAGTCGAAGTTTGGGCTGAGGTAAGGGAATGGTAGCGAAAGGGGAGGATTGGGGCTGTGCTGCAAGCATAGTTAGACGAATGTGTGTGAGTAGTGTAGAGTGGGGGAGAAGGGTATGAGAAGAAATGAGGAAACGCTGAAGAGACGCTATTGCTGCGACCGTGTTGAAAAGGCGTTGCATGGGAGCTTTTTGTGTGGGGATGATAAGGAGTCACTGACTGGTTATTTTTAGTTTGAATTTTAGTTTGGGGGTGATGAAAGGGTGCTAGGATGTGAGTTGTCTGCGAGTAGATGTCATTTGCTGACGTGTGATGGTGTGATGATACGAGATGATGGTCATATGATGGAGGGAAGTACAGGAAGGGAGGAGACCAGAGTACTGATTGCTTGCTTCTGACATTGTTATTGTATGGGGATGGCAATACCTCAACCCTCTGAGGAACGTAACGTGCTAGCGTGTTGAAGAATTTGATAATTCCACCATTTTTTACCCTAGCATTCTCCGAATGAAATAATCGTTCGACGGGGGCACGAGTGGATTCATCTCTTACTTTGCCTGTTGGGATAACTTTGAGCCTCAAGGAGTGGCAAAGACTCATGAAACGACGCCTCTATTCCATTGTTTTCAGATTGAGAGGTTCTGCCGTGTACATCTTCGCATTTTGGTTTTCCGTTAAAATTGCGGTGGTTATTTTGACTACTACCTCATTTTCGACGTAGTCCGTGAGCACAATAATGTCATTTTTGAATGGATTGGCGCTTCCAATGATTTTGGACAGAGCAACGTAATCGTTAATATTTATACTTTCAAAAGTGCATCCATCTGAAAGGTCGGACGTTAGCACATTTTTCATGAGGATATCACCAATGAGTATTGTCTTAGGGGCCTTGGTAGTTTCTGTTGACCCGGTGCTGGTGCCTGATGCTTCAGAGTGAGCAGGTTTTGCTGTTGCGGATTTTTCTGTGGAAGTAACGATTAAAGGCTGTGTATCGGAGGAATAAATGAGAGTTGTGGACCCAGTTTCAGATGTACAAGGGGTGGGAGATGGAGAGCTCAGCAGCGTTGGGTAAGTATCTGTTACCAAATGAGCTACCCCGTGGAAGAGGGTAGGCTTCTCTGTATCGCGTTTCAGGGCACATGCTCTTGCCCTCGGAGTGTGTGGGCAATGCGGCAGCTCTATGTTTATAGACTTGCTGGTTCTGGTGCATTTTTGGCTTTTGCATGATATGCAGTCTCTGTTATTCTTGGCACATGCGCATTTCTCGCATGTTCCACTTTAACACATGCAGCAGGTTTTGCTTCTGTTAGCAGTGTAGCTGTGGGACGACTTGTCTTTAATTCAAGGTTAAATCTCAGTGAAGTGGACTACTTAGAGGGTTTGTTGTTAGAGGGGCTTAGAGAGCGTCTTATTAGCTAATAATTTTAGGGCTTTGCGTTGAGAGGAGGACCCGTGACCTTATATTGTTCAGAATCGTATGTGGGTATTGCTTATCGTTCAAACACATTTAAATCTTTATCCAATCGTTCAGAACCATTTCAATCTTCGTCCAATCTATTTTGTCGCGTTATTCCTACTTGCTTGTATTTGTATGACAACATTGCAAACTCTTTGTAATTTTAAAAACAGTAAATTCAGAAAAGATGCAGATACAAATAATTAGCTAGTTATTTCAATAAATGCTGACTAAGCCTACGCAAAGCTGTTTGATATAAATTACACCGAGGAATTAAGTTTTAGGTTATATTACTTTGCTTATATATCCCAAAAATTTGTTAATATTAAGAAATAATTCAGACAAGAGGGACTAATATTCTATTTGAAAAATTATAATAAATGTTGACTGGCCAAAAAGGGATTCATCATAGCGTAAACATGAACATTCGTGAAGAAATATTCATAATCATTTATCTCAACTGGAAATTTCTGAGTTGTCATTCACTTTACCATATGTTCCTCAGAGCCTCCCATTTGCGAAGGTTGATGAGACATAGCCAGAAACGATATAATAATCTCTTTTAGTGTATGAAGTACCTGCAGTCCATAAGGTCGACAGGCTTATACTGCGGTGCAATATACTTGAGAAACCGGAATGAGTCCTAAACTTAACAGGGGAGGAGAGGCAGTGGAAAAGAGAGCGGGGGTAGAAAGCAGCATCAGCTACTCATGACCGTGGGATGGTGAGGGGCGCGTACATGTGTAATCACTAGTCGGAGCCGCACACAACTACAATGTTTCAGATAAGGTATGGCCCAAGATGGCAGCTGAAATGTAGATAATTTTCACAAATAATCTCGAAGTAACAGGAAAAGAGATGGGCTACCATGGTTTTGACGGTTGTCGGGAAATATTTGAAAAAATTTAATAACTTTTTTCGCATGAAAATTTACCACAAAATAATCTTGAGCGAAACACGAATGAAGGCTTAAACGCTCAAAAAGTAATCTACTCAGACGTGTATAAGAGATTCACACAATCTAACCCTCCTAGATATTTTAATTAGAGTAGCTGTTCGATTTACAATTTGTGTTTTAGAGCCAGTTATGTGTCCTAGTTAATGCGACCTAGGAAGAAACGATTTACACTTGTTCAAGAAAATTTTACAATAGGTTATGTGAAGTAGTAAGGAAATCATAAACACAATTTTTAATTAAACGAATGCGCCATCAAGAATCGCTTGCCAGTCACCGATTTTATTTGTGTAAAAGACACCCAATGAGTGATCTGCAGTCCATAAGAATTTACAGGCTTATACTATGGTGTGTAATTTATTCGAGGAAATGCGAAGATTTCTAATTACCAAAATTATGACGTATTACGTTAATATTAATTAATCTACAGAGTTATGAACTAAAAACCATGGTAATGCGCAAGGAATGACTACCGATCTATTGAACATGTCGCAGTTCCATTTACATTATATTCGCTGTCACGCTGCATTTTTGGGGTACAGTTTATAATAGCTCGCGGTTCTGGATGAAATGTTTCAAGTACTTATAAAGCACGGTGAAATTGTTCAAACTGCGCTCTTGTTCTTCACCGTTTAACAACATAAGAGGTAAATTAAAAATATATATGCAAGCAGTCATAGAATAAATTTTTTAATTCGTACAAGACAGAGCGACGCTTGACAAAAATTAGAATTTTGACATTTCAGTTTTGTGAGTGTATGAGCTCGAAAAACTTTTAAACGAGGCGTCAAAACGATTTGAACACGATATGCAAAGTTGGTTCGCTTCTTTATCTCTGAACAAAGATACCCTTGCATTTACTTTTTGTTTACTGGATCGCGCACGCTTAGTAAAACCAAGAAGTGGAAAACTAAAATTTTAATTTATTTACATGTTTGTACTTCTTTATGACTCAACAACTTTTTTTTCCGGAAGCAGAATGATTTTGGGGAACCATAATTGTAGTACAACTCTTACAACTCGTTTTCTATCTATCAGTAACTTTGCTGTATGTTTAGGACGTCTGGGTAGCTCACACCTAGCGTTTCCGCGGATGCAATATTTCGCATTTTCACGAACGTTCCCCTCCCCCCCCCTCCGGACACCATGGACAGCAGTGGCATATACCGGAACACTCGGGGGGTCACACCAAGGGGTCCGCTTGTGTTTTTGCAGAAGTTGATTTAGCGTGATTTTCGATTATCTCAATTAGCCGATCGGAAGGAAGCGAAATCTTTCTAGTCTATATGACTTTCTTTCGTTCGAGCTTACGCTACGAGAAGAATCCGATTTCCCTTGTGTCGAAAATTCCCTGATGACATGATAGCCTTATCGTGCTGCGCCGAGAAAAATGCGATTCTATCGGAGGGTCACCAGCACCAGAATTTGGGTCTGCTAACCATACGTTGGTATTCATGGAAAAAATGCATCTCTGCGTGTTAAATTATTCATTATTCATTTGAGTTTTAAGATTTTGGGCAAGACCATCGCTGGGATGGCGAGTTCGAGAAGGTTTTGAAATCAGTCTACGGGGATTGGTGCTACCATTTCAACCGGAACAGCCCGTGTTCTTCTCGGAATTGCCCAGGTACTAGTAGATCTACAACGAGACATTGGAATAATAATCACCAAAGATCTCAAGTGGAAAAACAAGTGGAAGATAGCTACATACAAAAAAGACAATAGAACCCTTGGTTTTATAACCAGAAACTCCCACTTCAAGTCCTGCCGTTGTGCTTCCGTCATATACTTCACTCGTCTGGCGTCCGGAACTAAAAAATAAGACATATCCGAAAAAAGACTCTACGAACCTAAACTGATATCACTTGAAAGAAGATGACTTAGAGGTCAGTACATATGAACCGTCAAATACCTAAACTGATTCACTAGAGCTAGACCTGAGGGCCTTTATGACCAAGATTATAACCCAAGCAACCTAAATAATGAAAAAAACTGCAGATAAAACCATTCAGAACATCAGGGGCCGAAAACTTCTTTCCAATCAAGTTACCAAGTATTTGGAGTTGTTTACCATATGATGAGGTTAACAGTAATAACGTAAACACATTTAAAACCACCTCGACAAATACTGGAAGACTAATCCACCCTCTTACTAAGAAAACGTGACGTTAGGACTACTGCCGTCAAAGTGGCAACAACCTCCATTGTAGCTTACAGCATCCGGCAGGGGTCGCTATTCCTGGCGCTAAATTCTTTTATATCTAACGTCAGATCAGCCCCTTTCATCTCCGGCAACTGCCTTATCAGCCACAAGTTGTTCCTACCTAAGGTACCATTTTTTAACAGCGAACATTCATAGCGCTCCTCAGTCACACCAGCCACTGTCATATCTGCCACTGACATTCTGGCTAAACTCTGTTCCAGCTACGTCAGAATCAGCGACCAGTCGTACCATTTTACTGGCTTTCACTTTAATGAAACTTTTCCTTCCCAACCAACCTAACCTAGGCAACGTGTTTTTAACCCGCAGGGCAAAGGTACATATTTCTAACCCGCGGGGCAAACATGCGTATTTTTCTAGGGTACGTAATGCGATTTTTATTGAAGTTTCATCAAAGTGATGACCAGTAGGTTGGTACGCCTGTTAAGGTGTAATGACAGTGGCAGATAGGACAGTGACAGATTTCGAAATGGCGGAAAAAGAGTGTGGGCTGAAACATCGTTTAGGTCGAAAGCACGTGTGCTGAAAGATTTTTAGCGGTTATGACAGTGTCCAGCCATGACAGTGAAGTGGCGATTGTGCGCGTGTGCGGAAATAATTTTAGCTCGAACGCTGGGCTCCCTCCGGCAGCCCATGAACGATGGGCCCCTCATCTAGGCTGGCCTAGTTGTACTGCTAAATCACTTTGGGAATACTGCTAGAACGAATTCTTCAGCCCATCTCAGACCCACTACTACTACCATTACTTTCCTTTGAGTAACCAAGGATTTTGAACAGTGTTTTTGCTGCTGTTACGAGAATTAAGCCACTTCTCTTTCTGCGGTTTCGGTTTGTAAGAGAATTGGACACAGAGTTCTCGAAGCTACTTCGGGAATCAAGTCACTTCACTTTGGCGACTATGGCTTGTAGGGGAATTGGACAGACTTGTTGTAGCTGCCAAGAGAAGTAAATCACTTCACCTTCTGTGAATTCGGCTTGTCAGGATATTGTTGAGGTCTCGGAGCTGCTCCGAGAATGAAGTCACTTTCTTTTCAGTGAATTCGGCATGTCAGAAATTGGACAAAGTTCTCGGAGCTGCTCCGAGAAGGAAGTCCTTTTCCCTACTTTAAATGCAGCTTGTAAAGAAATTAGTTAGAATTCTCTTAGCTGCTACGCGAAAGCCGTCACTTTCATTTGTGGGACTAAGACTGCTAAGGAAATTGAACGGAGGGCATGGGAGTTGTAATGTAAAGTAATGAACTTGGATCGAGTTCTCGGCGCTGACAAAAGTCTAGCGTATAACATCACGGGGACCTTTTCACCACAGGTCAGCCACTGTTCTCGCGGTGGAGCCGAAAGAAATAAAATCTCATCGGATAGTAACTAGTGGATAATTTTGACCCTATTGCGAAAGGGTGTAAAGGAAAATTGGGATCTTCTCAAGCGGAGCCGAAAAAAATATTATTTTGTTCAAGTTTAGACCCTACAAGGAAATGCCAGCACTCTCTGGTTGGGCCGCGAACAAAAGGCATTCCCCTTGCAAATCACGGCTAGTAGTCACTCTCGGTTGACATACGGGCAACTTGGAACCCCCATGAGAGATGATCGTTTGTGCACGGGAAGTGTCTGAGATCTGAAGTATCTGAAATCTCGAAGCAAGTGACATAAATTCCGTTAGTGACAAAGGCAGTGACCCGAAAGTTACTGTGAAGAGAAAGAGAGAGAGAGACAAATGCAATGACACGACGGTGATGTGGTGAAGGTGTATTGTAGCTGTTGCTGACACTGAACATACTTCGTCCCTGCATCCGCTCGTTGACGGGTCAAACGAGTACAAAACGAACACGTTCGGTCGAGAGTCTTCTTTCACAAGAGCTGATAGGATTATGATGCTAGGTCCGAGTAACGTGCACCTAAACAGTGTGTGAGGCCTCATCCGTGCGTTAAGGTATTTTAGTTGTTGAGCACAAGGTGTCGATCAATTGTTCTCTCTCTCTGGCTGGTGGGAAACGTATTGCTGTCGAGCGTCTCACACTCGCGGATCAATAGTTATGAGGAATCCGTGAGGCAAAAATGAATACATTGTGTGAGTTTGTTTGCGCCCCGTTGAACTCTATTAGTGCAAGTGAGCTAATGTTCGCACTCCCAGTAGCACATGCGTAACGTGGCAATTGATTGATATCTATATGTTTGAAAATAAGCATGGAATCAACCATAACTCTTCGTTTGATGTGCTTGAAATGCAATATGATTCCAACACATCCCTGATTGATTCTGCCGGTTGTCACATTCTTGTCTCAAAGATTGCGCCATGCATGTCTAAATCCAAGCGAGACAGCGCTGCCACTTCAATTATCTGCCTTATCAGCTACCTTTCTATGGCCTCGCAACGACATAGGTATTTTCTAATCAATCTGTTGAGAACCGACCGAAGCCAAAATCTGGTGCCAGCAGCCACGGTAATTACAGCATCAGCGGCATATATTAAAGTTGCTGCGATCAAAAGGCTCGCATTTCGCTCACGGAAAATCTGAGTCCCTGGGTGGCGCGGGGAAACTAGTTGCACCGTTAAAACTTAGAGGAATTAACAAAAAGTCCTCACCAGATGTGGCTCCTGCGACCTAATTTGACTCAACATGGGCCATCTCCCAGTGGTCAGCACTCTTGAACAATTGACAGATTGAGAACTGTTTCTCGATTCAGTGGACGGTGAGGCATGATCGTTCTTAGTTGCTGGAGTGATCTGTCTGAATAAGTTCAATAGCTAACGAGACTCTTTCCTGCTAACGAATCTGTTAAATCTTGATCATCGGATTGCTTGCTGAGTAACTTTCACTACGCGTGTGACGCGTCGCTTGCGTTCGGGTTTGTTCCGTACTCACATTCAGCGTTGGATGTCTTGGATCACATTGCACCCCAAGTCCCCACTTCACTCTTCTTAGAGGGCTTCACGGGCCTGAGGCCGTAAGAGAATAATGAAGAAAGAGCTCTAACGTCGGCTATTCCGATAACGAATTCGGTTGGATCTTGATCCGTGGATTGTGTGCTGAATAACTCTCACTGCGCTCGTGCCACGCTGTCAGCCTTCGGATTCGTTGGGTAATCACGTGTGTCGTTGGATGCCTTGGATTACACTGCACCTCAAGTCTGCTACTTAATTCTTCCTAGAAGAATTCACGGGGCTGAAGCGGTAAGAGAATAATGAAAAATACTCAAGCATCGGCTATTAGGTAACATGATCGAATATTTCCGCGGATAAACTCCGTTAAAAATAGGTGTTAAACCACGTTTGGACGGTTTCAATCAAACATACTGGTATGTTCAGTTCGTGGAATGGACGTCGGAAGACACAGACTACCAGGACTTTCCATGTTTTTCTAACAAAAAACGTTTTTCAAAATCACTTTATTTTCAAGTATTACAAATTGCGAAGTGTCAATATTTTCCAGGCAGGTGCGTGTAATATAGTTTTTGGTCATTGATATTATAAGTTGACTGCGTACGCGCGTAAATCATGGAAAAGTTATTTTTGTCTCCAAGATTCGATCCGACGCACGAATACGAGTCCAAATGCTAACAACCCAGCCATCCAACGCCACAAAAGTTATGATTCAAGCTTTGGTAAATATTGTAATGTTTAGGGTCGACCCTAAACAGTACAATACCCACGGAAGCTTGAATCACATCTTTTGTTGTATTGGATATCCGAGTAGTCAATGTTCTGGACTCGTATTCTTGCGACGTGGGATCAAATGTTGGTGAGAACACTCCTCATTTACATAAGTCTCCCAACGAAATGATTGGTAGGTTATCTCTATGGTTTATATGTTTGCTGACTGACGACTAGTTTCAGTTTAAATTCTTGCTGCTTGTTGACCAGCATCAAGGAACTGCTAGTCGTGACGACCAGCGTTTACCACACTCGAAATTTAAAGAAGCAACTCTTCTATAACATTTGCTGCTAGTGTGCATTACTGTTATTGCTTCTACAACCCTTCGGCTTTTATCTTGTTAAACGTCAACAGAAAATCATGTTTTCCACGCAGTATTAAATATACCACGATATGAATAGAACCATATCAATTTACTATAATAATCTGCAATTTACATTTTATTGTCGAAGTTTGTGAAGCATCGATTTACAATTCATATATGTGGTTAAAAATTGCGCGTTGCCAAGTGCATACAATTTGCGATGATTAAGATATTAATGCAGATCCCGTAATGCACATAACTTATAAGGATCGTTTTGCATGAGTATTCTATTTTTGAATGTACATGAATATAGGATATCGGAATGTTTAACTTATTCATAAGAGACAGCACCGACACTTGAGAATCTCTGTGATAATGATGTACTTCAACCATCGGCTCCAGAAATGCTATATACCTCTTTGACTCCAACAAAAATTGCTACAATGAGACTAATATATGAATATACTTTCTCAATTAAGTAGAATCTCACTACAGAAATGTGGGAAACGGATCGTAGAGATTAAGCATCTACGGAGCCGATGGTGCTCATGCGCGCACGAATGGCGTGACGACAGGGAAATGAAACGTTCCTGGGATGCCTTGGAGGGCACTTTTACTCGTCAACATTCATTACCGGCCGCGGCAAATAAAAATCAAACACTTCCAGCCCCCATTGGCGGGCACTTCTACTTTACAATATTAGTTCCGTACTGACTGCCGATGTAGTATACAAACAGAGTGTCAACAAAGACAATAGGTGTAGTGTATTAGCTTTGGTAGGAAGCTGCACACAACTGTTCGCCAAATTCCGGAAGACGATTGTCTTTTAATCTATACTACACAATTCTTCTGAGAGGAATCTGCGTAGCGAAAGACAACAACGCAACCAAGCTCATCGACAGTCAATAAATATTACGAAGCAGTTGCTTTTCATGGGGATCGGAGGCAGGAGTGTAATCAACTATATCTGTGTCATCTACAGTCTTTCGCTGTCATATGTCTACAATTCAATTTCTACATGAGTTCATGAATTATTAAAGTTTGTTTAAATAAATACACATTTTTGCCAAGTTTGACAAACAATTGGCAAGGAAAGGGAGTCATTTTCAGTCAAGAATTCAGTCATCATAAAATCATATTATTGGTCCCTCAACTGGGCTAGGAGTAGCGTGCAGCCCGTCGTTGACTACGATAGCTGCGGTCATTCATTAGCAGTAGTACCAAAATGCGGATATTGCAGAAAATATATATTTCTATACATATCGGGTTCGTAGGGTAACCCTTGTTGAAAGCATTTCAACATAATTTTCGTGCCCCAAATTCTTGCCCCTTTTATGCCGCCGCTTCTTCTTTTTATAACTGGCACAGCGACGCTCTTCGCATTTTTCCCTGAATGCCGCATCATCGCAGCGAATATTCCCAAGGGCCACTACATAATTCCCCGCCTGCCCGCGGTCCCGTCGAGGACGGATGATGGAGGCTGACTCATTTCGTTTGACGCACTCCGGAAGCAATTTATAATTCGGGTACATTTTGTGTTCACTTGTATTAAAGATGTAAGCTTCAAAATAGTTTACTTTAGTTATTTATATAAGTGATGAATAATTTCAAAATGAAAAAGTACTTAGAGATGTTTGCTACGCCTTCATTATTTTTTTCATATAATAAATTCAACGTAACGTTTGCCATTTATTCTGCCATTGTGTTGGAAGTGCGTAGCTAATTGGGAACAGGCCTTACAATTTTTGTAATGGGGTACTAGGAATTGAACTTCTTGCATTACTTGTAAACTGATCGCTACGCTCACATTCTTCCAGACCTTTCGTCAAGCTATCCATTTACTGTGGGTGGACTTCGGCAACCTGTGATAGGTTCGTTTTGTCAGATACTATTGACTAATCGCTGAGTGAATTAAGGTACGTGATGTGAAATTAATCACATGGGGTGCTATGTCTTCATTATGGCTCAGTCATCCCGATAGACGATTGGCTTCGTTAGTGCAGTAAGTTTGAATCACGCTTCTTGGGAATACCGCCTGATTTTCTGGGCAACGACATCATCTTTCAATGATTTTCTCTGTTTGAACATCACTGGCAGGCAACAAGCGGATTTGGAAGTCGTCGATAGACAGGTTGCATAGCATTTATAATGAAATTGTTGTATATTGGTGGGTTAGGCGCGGTAATTTCTTTTATAGGGTCATATAAGATTGTTCTGTTTTAAAATTTTCCTTTGATTTGATCGCATGAAATTCCATCAGTTCAAATTTTACGTTTCTGCTTGTCTGGAAGATGCGTACGAAGAGAGATTGGACTATGGATTGTTAAATTTCGATACCACCATGCCTAGATAACATATCAACACATTTTCCGTTCACTGAGCAAATCAAATGATCATTTTGACCGGCTGATTGTCATTCCCTCGTGCCAATGCCCTCGTACCAATTCCCTCGTACCCGCCTGAGACGTGTCATGCCAAATTGAATTGTCTCAAACATTTGGATAATCAATTTTTAAATTGTAGTGGTAATTATAACGCGGTCTTTAAAAATTATAGGCTACGATGGTTTCGTCAAACATGCGCATAGAACGAATAACGCAAAATTAAAATAAAACGATTTTTTTGATAAATTGATTTCGTTTTGAAAAAATGTAAACATGTGTACTAATCTACACATATTTCAACTAATAACTTTCAGAATCTGAGGATCCTTGTGAACGGTGGATCTAGAACATAGACAGCCAATGACTTTAGAATGCGAAGGTCTCTGACATTGCGGTCCACCCTAAAACATACATATTTTAGATAGCCACCACAACGTTCTGCGCGATGGTTCTTAATGGATAGAGGTTATCGACAGAGAAGAAAAACTGTTCGAGTTTCAATGACCGCATAGCTCACCAAATTTGTAGGGCGGAGGGTATAAACAACCCGGCAAACAGTGAAACAACGATCCAAAGTAGTCATACTGCGGCATAAGTCGGCGTAAGACGTGTGCTGCAAGGCGAGCAAACACTGTGTCAATGCAGACCCGGCATCTGTGTTTCACAGTTGGCAAGCCTTCACTAGTGCTCAGGGGATTTCAAATTTGAAATCGGATATCAATTCAACATTTCACCAAATATCGGCCTGAAGTCACCAATCAAACAGTGGACTATCTGGATCCGGAAAATGGGAATAAACAAAATAGATTTTTATGTAGAGTAATAATAACATATGATAAAATTATTGGACAAGATCGACTTCCTGTATACCACCTAGAACTAAACATTGTCATTTATTTACACACGTGTTACTTATCGGTATTTTGTTTCAAGACCGATCGATCACTCATGCAATAGCAATTAAATAATCAGTGTAACAGTATAATAGCCCCGACAAGATGCAATAGTCAACCAGCCAATTCTCCATGGCTTAGTGGTGTCATTTCTCGTCTCTGAACCTCAAATCCTACAACTGTTGCTTGGCCATCAATGTTAGTTTTATTTATTTACGATAATGGAGATTCCATCGCTTGCGAGTTCGCCTGCCTTTGTTACTTATTTGAACAAAATTGGAAGAACAGAGTGACCACAATAAGCATTTTTTTTAACATTTCATGTTTTACTAGCCGAAAATCGACGTTATTCAGCAGTAAAAAATTGTTATGCCATTGCCGAGTCTACTGTGTGACGGCATCAAATGGATTCCGAACCGGTATCTAATGGACGGATAGTTCCTATTTCGAGTCGTTGCTGGGATAATTTTTGAATGACGCCGTGGAGAATTGACTGGTTGATCATTGCATCCTGTCGCGGCTATTGTACTGTTCTACTGATTGTTTAATTGCTATTGCATGAGAAAGCTCAATCGGTCTTGAAACAAAATACCAAGGAATAAAACGTGTGTAAATAAATGATAATGTTTAGTTGTAGTTGATCGACAGAAAGTCGATTTTATCCAATAATTTGATATCATATGTCATTATCACTCCGTATCGACATCTATTTTGTTTGTTATGATTGGTGCTGCCGGGCCGATATTTGGTGAAGTGTTAAACTAATATCAGATTTTAAATTTGAAATCCCCTGAGTACGAGTGAAGGCTTGCCAACTGTGAAACACAGATGCCGGGTCTGCATTGACACGGTGTTTGCTTGCCATGCAGCACACGTAGTACGCCGACTTACGCCACAGTATGCCTCGATCCTTTGGCCCGCCTTCTTTGCCTTCTTTGTTTGCCTGGTTGTTTATACCCTCCGCCCTACAAATTTGGTGAGCTATGCGGTCATTAAAACTCTAACAGTTTTCCTTCTCTGTAGATAACTTCTGTCTATTAAAAATAATCCCGCAGAACGTTGTGGTAGCTATCTAAAATATGTATGTTACAGGGTGGACCGCAATGTCAGAGACCTTCGCATTCTAAAGTTATTGGCTGTCTATGTTCTAGATCAACCGTTCACAAGGATCCTCAGATTCCGAAGATTAATAGTTGGAATTTGTGTAGATTAGTAGACATGTTTAAATTTTTTTATTATTGAAATCAGTTTATCTCTAAATTCATTTATTTAAATTTTGCGCTTATACGTTCTATACGCATGTTTGGCGAAAGCATCGTAGCCTCTAATCTTTACAAAGACTGCGATGTAAGTAACACAGCAATTTAAAAATGGATTATCCAAATGTTTGAGAGAATTCACTTTGGCATGACGCGTCTCAATGAAGTGTTTAAGATGCACTCAGGCGGGTGCATTGGTACGAGGGAATGACTATCAGCCGGTCAAAATGACCATTTATTTTGCTGAGCGTACGAAAGTTGTATTGATCCGTTATCTAGGCATGGTGGTATCGGGATTTAAAAATCCCTAGTCCAATCTCTCTTCCGTGGACATCTTCCAGATGAGCAGAAAACGTAAAACTTGAGCTGATCGTATTTCATGCGATCAAATAGAAGGAAAATTTTGAAACTTAGAACAATCTTATATCATCCCGTAGAAGAAATTACCGCGCCTAACCCACCAATATAAAACAGTTTAACTTTAAACAATAAGTAATTTGATCTCGACGACTTCCAAATCCAATTGTTGCCTGCCAGTCATATTCAAACGAACAAAATCATAGGAAGATAATGTCGTTGCCCAGAAAATAAGGCAGTAGTCCCGGAAAGCGTGATTCAAACTTACTGCACTAACGAAGACAATCGTCCAATGGGATGACTGAGCCATGATCAGAAATTGCACCCCATGTGATTAATTTCACACCACGTACCTTAATTCCTTAGGCGATTAGTCAATAGTGTCTGACAAAACGAACCTATCACAGGTTGCCGAAGTCCACCCACAGTAAATGGAATAGCTTGACGAAAGGTCTGGAAGAATGTGAGCGTAGCGATCAGTTTACAAGTAATGCAAGAAGTTCAATTCCTAGTACCCCATTACAAAAATTGTGAGGCCTGTTCCCAATTAGCTACGCACTTCCAACCCAATGGCAGAGTAATGAAGGCGTAGCAAACAGTTCTAGTTTTATAATTTACATTCGATCCTACTAATAATCAGCTTACTTCTGGAAATTGCAATTAAAATAAATAATGTGGGCTTTTTTGATTTATATATGATTTTGAAATATATGAGGTAGGCACATCCCTTAGTCCTTTTTACAAACAAAATTATTCATCACCTCAATAAAAATCTTGAGTAAAATATTTTGAAGCTTACATCTTTAATACACGTGAATATAAAATTTACTCGAATTTAAATTGCTTCCGGAGCGCGTCAAACGAAATGGGTCAGCCTCCATTATCCGTTCTCGCCGGGACCGCGTCAGGCGGGGAATTATGTAGCGCCCCTGGGACTGAATATTCGCTGTGATGATGCTGCATTCAGGAAAAACTGCGAAGAGCGTCGCTGTACCAGTTATAAAAAGAAGAAGCGACGGCATAGAAGGGGCAAGAATTTGGGGAAAGAAAATTATGTTGAAATGCTTTGGTACTACTGCTAATGAATGACCGCAGCTATCGTAGTCAACGACGGGCTACGAACCCGATATGTATAGAAATATATATTTTCTGCAATATCCGCATTTTGGTACTACTGCTAATGAATGACCGCAGCTATCGTAGTCAACGACGGGCTGCACGCCACTCCTAGCCCAGTTGAGGGACCAATAATATGATTTTATGATGACTGAATTCTTGACTGAAAATGACCCCTTCTCTCCTGGCAATTGTTTGTCAAACTTGGCAAAATTGTGTATTTATTTAAACACACTGGAATAATTTATGAACTCATGTAGAAATTGAATTGTAGACATATGACAGCGAAAAACTGTAGATGACACAGATATAGTTGATTACACTCCTGCCTCCATTCCCCATGAAAAGCAACTGCTTCGTCATATTTATTGACTGTCGATGAGTTTGGTTGCGTTGTTGTCTTTTGCTAAGCAGATTCCTCTCAGAAGAATTGTGTAATCTAGATTGATAGACAATCATCTTCCGGAATTTGGCGAACAGTTGTGTGCAGCTTACTACTAAAGCTAATACACTACACCTATTGTCTCTTTTGACACCCTGTTTGTATACTACATCGGCAGTCAGTACGTGACTTAAATTGTAAAGTAGAAGTGCCCTGCAATGGGGCCGAAAGCGTTTGATTTTCATTTGAAGCGGCTGGTAAAAAATGTTGACGAGTAAGAATGCCCTCCAAGGCATCCCAGGAATGTTTCAATTTCATGTCGTCTCGCCATTCGTGCGCGCATGAGCACTATCGGCTCCATAGACACTTAATCTCCACGAAAAGTGTCCCACATTTCTGATGTGAGATTCAACTTAATCGAAAATGTATATCCATATATTAGATTCATGATAGTATTTTTGTTGGAGTCAAAGATGTACATAGCATTTCTGGGGCCGATGGTTGAAAGTACATCATTATCACAGAGATTCTCTGAGTGTCGGAACTGGCCCTTACGAATAAGTTGAACATTCCGATATCCTACATCCATGTTCATTCAAATAAAAAATACTCATGCAAAACTGTCCTCATAAGTTGATTGCTTATACGTGATCTGCATCAATATCTTAATCATCGCCAATTTTATGCCTTTTGCAACGCACAGTCCTACCACATGTATAAATTGTAAATCTATGCTCTACAAACTACGTTCATAAAATGTAAATTGCTGATTATTTAACAAGATAAGAGTCGAAGGGTTGTACAAGCAATAACAGTAATGCACACTAGCAGCAAATGTAATAGAAGAGTTGCTTCGTCAAATTTCGAGTGGGGTAAACGCTGGTCGTCACGACTAGCAGTCCTTGATGCTGGTCAACAAGCAGCAAGAATTTAAACTGGAACTAGTCGTCAGTCAGCAAACATATAAACCATAAAGATAACCTACCAATCATTTCGTTGGGAGACTTATGTAAATGAGGAGTTTTCTCACCAACATTTGATCCCACGTCACAAGAATACAAGTCCAGAACGTTGACCACTCAGATATCCAATCCAACAAAAGTTGTCATCCGAGCTTTCGTGGGTATTGTACTGTTTAGGGTCGACCATAAACCTTACAATATTCACTAAAGCTTGAATCATAACTTTTGTTGCGTCAGATGGCCGCCCATTATGTGTTCCTCTCTGGGATAATACTGCCAGACATTTCGAATCGTTGCCTTTTTTTTCATTGAAGTACTTGGCTAATAATCACTTTTTTGACAATCCTAAAAGTACATCAGTAAGATACCGCCAAATTAACGACGGGTTGTTGGAAGCAATGCCTTTTAGCTTGGGTAATCAAAATTTTTAGGACCGCCGTGGCCGAGTGGTTAGCGTATCCGACTGCAGTGCCAGCCTCTGGTGCTGCATGTCGCGAGTTCGAGCCTCGGCAAAGACACGGCGGTCTTGTGGCGGGGAGATTGGGCGCCTCTCCCCTCTGTGTCAGCCTAGCTTAGCCACTTTCCTGATAAGGGGGAAACGGCTGTATGTCTATGTCTATACAATAAAAAAAATCAAAACATAATGGGTAATAGCAATCCTGACGATGCCATTAAAGACCTCCCTGACATACTAAACTGAACTTACAATAATTGTTGTCCTATCAATAAGAAACATTTGTCTCAAAAGCTTGAGCAGAAGCCCTGGATACAATTTGGTAGTTTTTCAAATAACAATAAAAAATAGAAGCGCATTATATACTCAACATGTGAAATAAAATCCACGAACATCTGTTAAACAAAGAAATTGTGTTCCAAATGAAATCAGATGACCCAATATTCATAAGAGAAATTCCACAGCATTGTAAATGATACACTTTAGCCAACCTGGAATCTAGTAAGGAAAATTCGCCGCTCATTGTGGCGAACACACCCCTCCAAAAAAATGAAGACATTGTTCCAACTATTGTGCACTATGACACTAGATACTAAAGTGATGTTGATCATTGACCCCTCCAAAAAAATTAAGACATTGGTCCAACTATTGTGCACTATGACACTAGATACTAAAGTGATGTTGATCATTGACTTCGCATTCAACGAGTTTTTCCTTAGTATTAAGGCAATTGCTGGATCTTTTAACTCAACCCCTCTTGAATCATTCCTTCGCATTCATTGTGATTTCACTATTTCGTTCTGTACTAAAGCTTTAACACCACAAGATGTAGGGAATTATATTATCTCTCAAGTCAATAAGAGATGCGATACATTCTATGTATCTGTTCAATTATTACATTTGTATGGGATCAATAATAAATAGTTTATTCGAATCAGGAATATTTTGTCAATCCATCAAAATTGTGAGGTATCCTCATTTCCAAAACATGCGATGTAGAGAATATCAGTAACTATAGACCAAACCGAATATCATCAATGTTAAGTAAGCAATTAGGAAAATTATCAGACAGACAAAAGTATAAGTGTTTAGAGGAGCGTTAGATTTTCGTTCATGGTCAATGTGAATTTCTGAGTGAACAATGAACAGTGGCAGCAGTATTAGACCAAATGATTTTTTTGGATCAAATTTAGATTTGGATTAAATTGAACTATCCTCATGATTAGATTTTCGGAGAGCATTCGATAGCGTTTATCGTATTATTTTACTATCCAAGTTGCACTTCTATGGAGAAAGGGGACTGGTGTTGATGTGATTTCGGTCGTCCCTTCTCAACACACAACAATACACCGAAATAAACTGTGGCAAATCAAATCTTCTTCAAAAATATCAATCATGATGACCCTCAAGGTTATATTTTAGGGCCTCTCTTGTTTATAATCTATATTAATTATCTTCCAAATTTCTGAAAATTATTCAAGTGCATGTTATTGACTGATGATAGTACTTAGTCAGCTGAATTTTCAAAAATGGATATGGAAATCTCGATAGAAATAAAAATTGTAAATGGTTGGCTCGACACAAAGAAATTTTGCATGTTTTAAAAAATAATATATATTCCACTCTCACACAAGCGTAACATTGTTATTGTTTTGTTCAAAATGGGAAACAATAATCCTAGTGAAGTTAATTGCATTTCATTGCTGGGCATGCATCTCGAGCGTCAGCCTACATTCAATATCATGTAGATTTTACAGTAATTCGACTAAATTAAGCAAATCAATTGGTGGCCGATAAAAATAAAAAGATTTCCTTGCCAGAAGTGCTCAAAAATATGCAGGTTTCACTATTTCAACCCTACATCTACTATGAAATTTCAGTTTGCTTGCAAGCAATAAAAATGTAAGAGATTTAATGATTTAAAGGATTTAAAAGGAATTCGATGATTTAAAATGTATTTAGGTATCATGACATGTTGACAAAATACTAAAATATCAGAATACACAGATGATACGTAGCAAGTCTTCGTCAGCTTGAGCTATATTGAAGACAACATTTACTGCTCAGAAGAATTGAATATTAACTTATAACTAAGGTTGAGGAATAAGGACCAACGATGAACACTGTTGAAAGACATCCTCTCTTCTCCACATGACAAATAAAAGCGTTAAATTGGACCATTGATTTTAAGAAAAATAAGCGAAGTATGATCACCGACGTTTACTTTATCATGATTATTCACTGTTTCAAGTGACATTCACTAGAAAACTTGGGAGTAGAAAATGTCTGTCATGAGGCTGTCCATTACATCAATCACACAATGATTGGCGTACGATGACACCAATTTGAAACTAACTGCATGGTTAGCATGACATGTTGACA